>JAXGGA010003950.1:0-94870 GCA_038373865.1 Uloborus plumipes | reverse complement strand
TAAACCATTTTACAACCTTTAAAAAACGAAGTGTGCTACTTGGTATTAGAATGTGTGATTGTTAATTACTTATTACACATGGAAAAGAAAAATCGGGTGCACTCTCCAAGATTTGAGGCAGCTGACCTCGGAATTAGATATTCGGAACAGCGTGGAAACTCCCACGGAAAATTCTGAGGAAGCTGAAAATTCATTGATTAATTCATTTATGAAGAGGCACAAGGATATTTTGTCCGTATAAAAACCATGTGGAACACATTTTCTCGAGCCCTTCTTTTTCAGCATTTTGGAGAAGCTGTACCATAAATTTAAGTGTCCTCCAGAAAGAACTTTTAACGTGGATGAAACATTTAAAACCAAAAAAAAAAAAAAACTTCATAGCTTCAATCAATCACTCCCGGTGATTGGTTTAATTCACGTGATTGCGTGATTGAAAGTAACTGATGGAATGCACGTGATTGATATTATGAAGTAAATGATCATTTGACGCGGTTGATTAACGAACATGATTGAGTGACTCAACGTGACTCAACGACTGTTGGAATGAACGTGATTACGTGATGGGGGATGATGACTGTTGGGATGAACATGATTGATAAAATGAGCGTGACTTATGAATTGAATGTCATTGAAGTAATGAACGTGATTGAGTGATTAAAACTGACAGATGGAATGAACGTGGTTGACGAAATGAACACGATTGAGTGATTAAACGTGCTTGATGGAATGAGCGTGATTTTTGTAATGAACGTGATTGCGTGATTAAACGTGACTGATGAAATGAACGTGATTGAATGATTGAAGGTGACTGATGGAATAAACGTGATTGAGTGATTGGACGTCGCAAATGATTGTGCGTGATTGTATGATTGGCCGTGACCGATGAAATTTATGTCATTGATTTAAACTTGATTCACTTAGTGAACGCGTAAATGACTAATTTAATGAAGATTATTAGAATGATCGTGACTGATTGCATTAATGAATGTGATTTTTTTTATTGAGCGTTGTCTACAGAACGTGAATACTTAAAAGAACGAAGAAAATTAATACAGGTCAAAGATGGAATTAATGTCTGAATGATGCAATGAACATTGATAATGCAACAAGTGCAATCAATCATTCACGTTCAATCACTCAGTCACATTCATTACATCGATTACGTTCAATCACGCAATCACGTTCATTCTGTCAGTCACGTTCATTACATTAATCACGTTTAATCACTCAATCGTGTTCATTTTACCGTATTACCCGGAATGCCGCAAAATTCGAGGTTTACCAGATTTTCTATGAGTCGTAGCTGGTCCTTTCAGGCATGCTAGAAAAACCGAGTCTGGCAAAAAAAAAAAAAAAAAAAATCACGAGACGCGGGAGCATCCCGCCCCGCCAAGAAAACCAAATACAAGCCGCCGAGAAATTTCCGTCGCCAAGAAAAATGTAAAAAAGCGACCAAAGGACTGATTACGCGAGTAACCAAACCGGGGTTTTCACCCCTCTGTATCTCAGCCCCATAAAGATCCCTAGAGTTCATTTTTGGTATTCTCAATCTCCAGCGAACCCTGACGGCACATACTAAAGCAAAACATCCAGGACTTTCAGGGGGAGGGGTGATAAATGTTAAAAAATCGCTATTTTTCGCACTTTTTAAAAATTGTTTGACAGGGGTCCAGACTAAACGGTAACTCGGATTGAGCTCTAATTTTGCACCCACATTTATTTTGTCCCAAAACTCGGCATGGGGGGTTTTTCGACCCCCTCCCCCCTCGTTTTTATTTTCCGTATCTTTTCTCCCCGGGGGTCTTAAGTGTTGATTTTTGGTATGAATATTCTCGATGAGACATTGAGGACGTATACCAAAATTTACCCCCCGGGGTCATCGCAGGCCGGAGTTATTAATGCCTAAAAATTTGTCCGATTTCTATCAACTAGTTCTGTTCAACGTCTCAGCATTTATTCAAGCGATTGGAAACTGTTGTCATTGTTGGGCGACGAGGAAAGAAAACTCAATTATTAAAATTTCATCTATTGCCAGTTTCTATTTGTTAACAAATAAAATTTTCATAATTGATTTTATTGCATAAAGCTTTTAAAATGGGTCTTCAATTTAGTTTATTTTAATATGAGTTCGGCAGTTTTTTAATCGGAGGTCGGGTCTTTTTTTTTTGTTTAAATTTTTAATTTAATCATAGTTCTTGTTAGCAACTAGCTTTGTTTTATGTCTGTTCGGGTGGTACATTGTGATTGATTTCAAACTTATCCTCGACTGAAGTAGAGCCTTGAACTTATGCGCTAAGTGCATGCCTCTAAGAAAGCCATATGTCCGCTGCCGAGAAAAATATTGAAGTGGGAAAAAATACTGATAAAGTAATACAACAACAGCATGAAACCTTGGAGTGGGGTCAGGTGGGGGAAAGTGGGTTCATGGGGTAAAGTGGGGCTATTTCGAAAAACACCAATTTATTCGATTTTAATTAAGACATTTGGTTAATTCTTTTTTTAAGACGCGAATTGAGATTACAGCAAATAATTTTGTTTTAGTTTTAAAATCTGGCAGCAATTTAAATAATGAAAAAAAAAAATTAGTTTATGTTCGTTCCATACGAAATGTAATTTTAAGCTGCTAATAAACTTCTTTAAAACACCGTTATTAAGAAGCGTAATCGATAATTTTTTGCACAGAGTTAAAGTGGATTATTCATAGAACTTATCGCCATATAAAAGTAAGAAACAATTTAAAAATTCGTTTTTTATAAGGTTTTTTCTGAGGTGGGGTAAAGCTGGTCTATGATTAGGCTTAGCTAAGTTTTTTTTGAAGCTGATTCGTTTGGTCACTAAAGTCAACATCTGTAAAGGTTTAAAGCTTTATAATTTTTAACACTATTCTCTATATTTTTGTAATTTCATTGAATGACTAAACAAAAGTTTTCATAACAATGTTTTTATAACAATGTTTTTGTATAACGATAATCAATGCTCGATTTCTGATGACATTCTTTCTTTAATTAAATACCAGAATTAAAAATGTATAAATATTTACGTTTCTGCATTTAAATGTAGTTAAGGTACATTTATTCCACTGTATTCTTACTTAAAAAACAATATTTACATTTTTTTTTTGTGCTAATATACACGTATTTCTAAACTAGCCCCACTTTCCCCCACCATTGGGGAAAGTGGGTCTATCAAAACACGATCTTTTAAATGTATCACTGAGAGAAAACAAAAATTCAAAATTGAATAAATCTGCTTCATACTTAATCTATATGAGTCCAATGTATATAAAATGCATCAAAATTTTCATTTAAATATATTTAATAGTCAGATTTTAGGGCCTAATCGAAAAAAAGCTTGATTTTAGCCCCACTTTCCCCCACCAGACCCTGTTGTGTTGTATATTAAAGAAAAATGAAAAACCTTACAAACCAAAATTAAAAGTGTTTCGCGTCTGTTCTTAAAATCTCGTGACAGATTTAAAACTTATCTCCGGCTGAAGTAGGGTCTTGAAATTTTGAACCAAATGTACACAACCAAGATAACAAAATGCCCGCCGCCAAAAGAACCATTTGTCCCCCTCCAAGAAAAAATTTGAAAAAGAGAAAAAAAAAAAAAAACAGGCAAAGCGATAATATTGATGCAAAAAGATGTGATATCTCCCCAAAAACAACTCTGTTGTAAAAATATCCCCCGCCAAAAAAAACCTTAAACACTCAGCCTTAAAAAGTTATGATATCGAGTTTTCCCGCCAAGTTTGTGCCAAACTACTCCTCGCCTGCATTCGGATGCAACGGATAGTTCGTTTAAATTGTTTTCAGTCCTGCCAGGCGGGAAGTTTTTACTCATCAAGCAACCACCTCACTTTACAAAACTTCCCGCCTAACAGTACTGAAAACAACTTAAACGAACTATCCATACAGGCGAGGAGTAGTTTGGCACAAACTAAAGGTCAAGATTTACGGTCGCCACTCGCCACGTGGCGACCTAGTTTTCAAAAGTGGCGACCCCAAAAAATTTCAACAGTCGCCACCTTTTTTTTTTTGCTATTTTTATTTTAGATTCCAAGAAAAGAAATCCACACCAGTCCAGAGATGCATCAGTACAATAAGGCTCCCGAAAGAAATGGGAGAAGACGATGTATTGTTTAGAATTGCCCTTCATCAAACAAAGGGGAAAAACTGGGGAAGAAGTTTGTCTGGAGTTGCTGTAGGTGGAAACAGGTTTCCATTTCTCCCCATGCTGGGGGGAGAGCAGGCTCCTATTTCCTCCAACAAAGAACCCCTTGCTTGACACAATTTTCTAGGAAAGAAGTTGCGTGGGGGGGGGGGGGATCGGGGAAGATCGTTTTTTGACCGGAAATACGAGTGGACATTGGACCTCGGAGTAAAAAATAACTATTGCTTTACTGAAAGAAAAAGTTAGCAATTATAATGTCCAATTCTTTTCATAGAAACAGACTGCAATGTTTTACCAATCCAAATATCTCAATTCTATCTGCATCTGACACGTTTTTTACAATACAAAAAGGAAGTACCGCATTTTCGCGTAGATAAGCCGCGGCTTATACGTGTTTAAAAGCCGAATTTTAACTCCTGCGGCTTATACGATGTAAAAGTTTTTTTTTTTTTTCAAAGTTCATGTTATGTTTAGTTTTTGCTTAAAAACAAAACAAATTAGAGTCTGACATCGAAAACCAGAACTGCAACGCCCTTGAAAAGATCTATTTTGAAAATGGTGATAGCATTTCTGCTTATTTAGATGTTATTTTATTCTCCTAGATCCGATAAGGAAGTGGAATAAATTAAGAAAAAAAAAACATCAACCGATAAGGAAGTAGAATAAATTAAGAAAAAAAAACATCAACCGATAAGGAAGTGGAATAAATTAAGAAAAAAAAAACATCAACCATAACCAACGAATCCAAACGAAGAACAAATAATTTAAATTATTTTTTAAGAAAAACGTTGCCGTGAGGATAGGAAGTAGGGTTGCAGTAGAAACGAACTGGAGCAGAACAGGGTTACTATAAAGTGCAGTTATTGCCAAAATGTTGCAACGTTTTATTTATTTATAATATTGAAACACTGTTTTCAAATCAATGTTACTAATTCTTTGTCATTGTTTTTGAACGATGTCAATTCCAGTATACAGCGTAGGTGTAGATCTCGCAGATTGAATTTTTGACAAAGTTTTATGCGGCTTATACGCCGATGCGGCGTATCTGATGAAACGCATTTTTTTTCTCCCGAATTTTGCGAACTGCGGCGTATACGGTGGTGCGGCTTATCTACCCGAAAATACAGTAATCAGAAAATATCTTGATATATACAATTTAGTATATTTGAATGCATTAATAAAACCAAAGCTTTTTTTTTTTTTCAAAGAGGTTTTTGTTCTAAGCAGATACTCTTGCAACACCAGGTGCACAATCAGGGTGAAAATTTTAAAGTTAAACACAAAGCTAATGTTAAAATTACAATCCATATAACAGGGAAAAGTAGCTTAGTTTAATAGATTAGTAATAAGTTGTTTGGTGGTCCTTAGTCCAATATCACTACCCAAGGAATAACGTTATAAAATCCTTGTTGCACCCATGTTACTATAAATTTAGTATATAATGCAATAATTGAAATTTCATAAAATAAATTTCTGGAAAAGAATTATTTGGTTTTTCACTTTACAAATTGCAACCCTTTGAAAGGATAAAAAAATCTGCTGCTCTTCTTGCATCTATCCGTATGCTTTCAAGGTCTTTTCTGTACTCTAACTGATTAAATGAATTTTATAAAGAGAAAAATTAGGGGGATATATCAAATATATGAGGGAAAATTTATTTAAAGGAAAAATATTTTTGACCTACATTCCTGCTTACAATACATTGAAGAATTAATTTGAAACATTGCTATTTTCGCAAACTAATGATTAATTGAAAATTTCAATTGTTCATTAATAAGCTATGTTTTTAATATAATTGCAATTTAAAAATATATTGAACAATATATGGTTGAATACTATGAAGTTTTGCTACTTCCTCAACTTTTTGACTGAAATAGTTATTTTATAATTTAGCTATTCAAAATTATTGTTTGAATCATTAATATAGTTACAGATAGTGAAAAATCAAAGCTGTTGAATTTTATCATTTTGAAACATGCTCAACAGTGTACATTTCTCAAATTAAATTTTCAGAGCATTTGTATTTATAAAACTGTTATGCATATATTTTTTTAATTACTAATAACTGTTTTTGAAGTATTGAGATGTGTAAAAGTAGATTGATTCCTAGAGGCCACAGTCAGTGGTACTTTAGAACTCGTAACTAATTACCTTGGAAGTTCTAGGTACGCAATACTTCTTGTAACTCCATGATTGATATAATTCATATTTTTTGTTAGCATTACTTTAGTATTAGCACCTTTATAATGTTTGATAGTTCCCATCAAGAATTTTAAATAAAACATACTTAAAACATTTAAAGAGACAAATTTATATTCCACCCCCCCCCTCCCCATTCTCGTACTAGAGTGGTATTTTCAAAACTCGGTAAAACTGGTGGCCACCAAGTTTTTTGAGTCTAGTGGCCACTGGCCACTTGAAAATTTTCCAAATCTTGAAGTCTAGCACAAACTTGGCGGGAAAACTCGATATCATAACTTTTTAAAGCTGAGTGTTTAAGGTTTTCTTGGCGGAGGATATTTTTACAACATAGTTGTTTTTGGGGAGATATTTAATACTAGCCCAAGAACACTAAAAACTTTTAAAATAATCTAAGTTATGAACGGGTGTGCCAAAGCACAAAAATCTAATCTGCATTTTTTATGAAAATTGAACTATGGTCACCAAATATAATTTGTTGCAACATATATTATCTAAATACATGTTTTATGGTCATTTGTGAACGGGAAATATTTGCGAAATAAAATTTTCGAAAAAAAAGTGTCATCTATAGAGGCATAAAGAAGTGATTTCTGCGTTTGCCGCCCAGTGCAGATATCACTTTTGCAACACGGCAGTATAGATCATTTTATTGATACAATTAAACGACTTAACTTTATAAAAATGTTAATAAATAGTAGCAAGATAACGCACCATCAAACCTCCATGATTTATGTGAAGTATAAATACAACGTTAAAAAAGCACAAATACACAGGTATACTGCAGACATGTGTTTCGAGGCAACAAGGAAACCCTTCTTCTCAAGGCTTTTATCGGTTGATTCTCCATCCTAAAGCTCACACTTCATTGCATTGAAAAACGGGTTCCTTGTAGCCTCGAAACACGTGTCTACAGTATACCTGTGTATTTATTTGTGCTTCTTTAACGTTGGATTTATACTTTACATAAATTGCACAAAGGTATTTATTTTCTTCACCATGATTCATCTGAAATTCATTGGTGTGTTTCTGAGAAAAGCGTTTATTATTATTTTTCCTAATAGTGGTTTTAATTTGCGGTTGAAACTGAGGAGAGAAATTTATCTTTGCTTTGTTGTAAAGTGAGCCTTGAACTGGTCAACCTCACTTTTTCCGGCATACCGGCTAATGCGGGGTAAAACGGTATCAATCACGTTCATTCCATCAGTTACATTCAATCACTCAATCACGTTCATTACGTCAATGACGCTCATTCGTGTTCATTTCATCAATCACGTTCATTCCATCAGTTACATTCAATCACGTTCATTCCACCAGTCACGTTCATTTCATCAAATCTGTTCATTCCCACAGTCACGTTCATTCATCAATCACGTTCAGTAATCAACTGCGTCAAATTATCATTACATTCATCATATCAATCAAGTGCATTCCATCAGTTACCTTCAATCAAGCAATCACGTGAAGTAAACCAATCAACGGGAGTGATTGATTGAAGCTAATCATAAATAGCCTTCATGTTTAAAATTAGTACTCACCAAGTCTTTAGGCCATCAATAATGTCCCCTGATGTAAAGAATCAAAATAAATTTACACCAGTCAACACACTTTCTCAATTCGCATACGGATCCTTAAGACTTCGTACAATGACGTCATAAAATCATTCAAAATCGTGATTTTTTAAAACTTCATTACTCGCTCAATTTGTGTCGCAGAACAGTTTTTTTTCAGTTTTAAATGTTAGTGCGTCAAGAATGTTGCACTAAATGTGATTGCTAGGACTGAGAGGCTGTATAAAAAGTTAAATTTTTTATACAAATTTCATGAACCCAAATTCCTTTCCTAATTTAGAGATTTTTTAATAGAACTATAGGCTTGTCTCTTACAGTTTAGAAATTAGCTAATTAGCTATTGGGACACGATTGGAGTGGACACCCTGTGCGTGTGTGTATATATATATATATCAGGGACGGGACGTGCCGTCTGGGTAGGCAATGCGTACCCACGAATAAAACACACCAACTTCACCACGTTATACAATGGCATTTAATGCGTTGCTTGGAAAAAATATTTAGGTATTACACAGCAAAAGAATAGCCAAAAAGAAAAAAAAAAGGAATTTTCCCATTTTTGTACACTAGGGCATGCTAAAACTCCCATAGTTCCTAGCGCGCCGTAGCGGAATGGGTGTAAGTTATTTCCTGCTATTCTGCCGCAATAAATCAGTCTAATAAATAAGATAATAAATACGAGTTTATTATCAATATATTTTCTATTATCAAATTTCAGACATTTCATTGGAATTTAGATGGAAAAAAATTAATAACCATTAAAAGCATGTACCGTTCGATGTGTTTATGTTTTATTTATTTATTTCTTTTAAGAGAAGAATGCTTACATTTTGACCATCAACTAGAGAAACGTACATTTAGCAAGAAAATAGACTGCAACATATGCATGTATTTCAGTACAAAATAATTGAGTATTATTTTGAACCTCGAAAAGTTAATTATTGAATTACTAAATAGTTGTTCGCTATAATGAGAAAATAATTAACTTGAAAGTGAGAATATTTTATGTTAGCTGCAGAATGATTGAAGTCTCATAACTTTTTTTTAATTGATAGCTTCAATCATCATTTAAAATAGTATTAATACTTTCAAGCAATAAATACCGTTTTAGACAGCTGTTTTAATTTTTAAATGTTTTAGTTCATATTTTAATGTTGAAACAGTAAAATTTTTATCTGAAAGATATTCCCTTGAGATGAATTTAGCTTTGAAAAAAAAAATATTTTCCTCATCGCGTAAGCTCCAGCACGTTAATCGAATAACCGGAAGTAAAGAATACCATTTGTACATGTTACGCCACCTAGCGACAAAGTTTGTCCCAAGCATGCCCTCTTGAAAAGCATCGACCGACGCTGCTTTTCGACCTCCGTAGCGACACAATGCTTAGCATCCTTAACACCCCCGTGCCGCAGCATTTTCCCCCTTCGCGTCAGCCAAAGCGCCGGCAGAGGCAGAATAAAAAGTGTCTCTGTGCGTAGTCCTCGCTTCTACGCAGCGTTACGATTCGTTTTTTCTGCGGTGGTTTGTTTTCTATGAAATGTTTCCGTAATTTTCAAATGTTTCGTTTTTTCTTTGTCATTCTAAAGTAATAGATCGAAGTAAGATCCATAGAGAAAGAAGAAAACCTCGTAGGAAACTCGAACAAAATCATAATCAGATTAATCTGGCTCATCGTGACATCGAGGGAATATATTTTGATAGTCGAAAATAACAAACTTGGACACAGGTAGTCGACAGTGACAGCAAGTACCGCAGAAAACTCCTGACAGAAGAACATATAAGCAACATTGCAGAGAAAGCCAGGTTCTTCTTACTACAGCCTCATTACTCCGACATCAAGCTTCAGCAAAGACATTGCTGAGGCAATAATCTCTAGTTTCATAGAGCAGAATGTACAAATGGAGTGCATTAAAGTTATAGGGTGTGATGGCATGAATGTGAACACAGGTCATAGAGCAGGTGTTATACGACGACTGGAGGAAACATTAAAGCGTCCTCTGCAGTGGCTGTTATGTCTGCTCCACACTAAGGCCCCTATATATACGAGCCGGCGCATCAAGATTAAGTTTCACCACTTTGGATCCAGCGCGTGTTTGTGTGTTTGAGTGGTTGTCTTTTCTGGCCAGTAATCGCTTTTTGGTAATTTTTCACTGTGAGCAATTATTAGCGGCACGAGGATTTGGCAAAGCTTAGCAATGTGCCAAAACTTTTTCTGTTAACCCTACTCCGCAACAATGAAAATTTGAAAGTAAAAGTTAAGGAATTGGATCCAAAGTGGTGAAACTTAATCTTGATGCGCCGGCCTGTCTATATAGCGGCTGTACTCCACACTAGAGCTCCTATAGAAGACAGGCTGACCTATGCCGCCATTTTGATGCCCATGATCTCAGATGTAAACAAGAGTACGCTGCTATGTTGGCGCATTTATCGCTTTTATTGCGCGTTCTACAATTTCGTTAAAAACAAATTTCCGAGTTGCGTACTTTAAAAGTACGACGAGTGTTTAAATTTGGTTGGCGACAAACATTGGTGAGGCAAACATTTTACCGCCAAGATTTATGGCAAACCTGTCATTTCTTAAGGTATTGTTTTTTTAATTACTACATCAAAAGTTTTAGTGTGCAGACCAATTTTTTGGAAAATCCGGGAAAAAGAAGACACTTCATAACAGATTTCAACCAAAAAGACAAGGTATCCATAAAAAATCAAGCGTACTTACTATGCAAAGTTGGGAACTTTTCGTCGGAATACAATTTTCGCGCCGGCAGTTTACAATCCGTTTCTTCCTTCTTTTTTCACATGTTGGGAACCTAAACATTCGGATTTTACTCCTTGAGTGATTGCTACAATTTATTGCAGCACAACCACCCATTTTTCTGCATACAAATCTACAAATCGGCGAGGTTTTTGTTAGCAGACGACACAGCATGTACACTTGATGGGAAACAAAATGGCTGACGAGTCAGCTCCTAGTTATAGTAGCCTTACTCCACACTACTGAGCTGTCTCTGCGCCATCTTTTCCATGAAATGTATGGCACGACTAAAAGACCACGGGGACTTTCTGGAGATATCGGAAAACGGCTTGCTATGTGCACCAATCAGCCTGTTACTTTCTTTGAACCGATACAGTTAATAGAGGAGTTGTCCAATCTGGACCTGAAGCAGTTAAGCACAGATCGATGCTATCAATTAAAAATGTTTAGCATCAGCAAAGGTGAATGTAACTTTACTTTAGCAAATAGAAACCTTGGTTGCCTAAATCACTCACGATGGATCACTACAGCCAATAGAGTTCTTAAATTATACGTTGGTGAATTGGAACCGTTGGAAAATTTGAAAGCTTGAAACTTCCAAATCACACTCAAGGCGTGGGAAGATGTGTTTGCTGGTGACTGAGACGGTGTTGTTTGTGGGCACACAGCACGAGATGGGTTTGTCTGTGCTCGAATTGCTTCGCTAGAGCTTGTGCCGAAGTTTGAGACAAAACGTGAATTTTTGCATTTCACTTAGTAAATATTTGTGACATTTTATTGCATTTTTGCATTTGTGATATATTATTTTATTTTTTTATTTAGTATTTTGATAGTTTACTGTATCTTAATACTATTATAAATGCGAAAGTTTGGATGTTTGGATGTTTGTTCCTCTTTCACGCAAAAACTACTGAATGGATTTTAATGAAACTTTTACCATAATGTAGCTTATACATCAGAATAACACATAGGCTATAATTTCTAACGATATTCGAAAAAGTTTGATTGGTAGCGCTTTTTTCATTCCAATTTAAGGTACATTTTTCGCATAAATCCGCGAAGGCTTCCAGCAAAGTAATTCAGTATTTAGTGCATCATCTCAACTCCCTGTCGATAGCTAGAATTGCGTATATCATTTCCGCTTTTTGCATTAAATGTTCAAGGCTTTTCTCAAGTCAAATCAAAAAGTAATTTTTTTTTTCAGCTTCATGGTTTTTACATAGACATTGGAAACGAACGCGCCAGCTCTTGAACGAGCTTTTACTCTATGATTTGTATTTTAAAACATTAGTAGATTGTTCACGGCGTCAATTATTTTCTCGAATTTTGTAAATATGTGTTTTAGAGTATCGGTAACGTAACCGCTAGAAGAGATTGGCAACTAATAAATTGATTAGATTCATTATTTTCGAATTTGATGGAGCTTTAAATACAACTTAACGGTATTTCTTAAATTTCTTTGCTTTGATTGGTCACTTTCTCTGGTACTTATAATAGAGCAGTTCCTTAGTATCCGATTGAACAGGAATTTTGCCAAATTTGCTGCAAGATTTTAATAACTGAGATTCTCGGCGATTTTTTCAACTGACGCCTATTTTTGTGCCGAAGACTACGTAATAATACTTTACTTTTTACACGACGTAACCAAAATAAACCGATTATTGTCTGATATTTATCGACTGCAGCAAAATATCCATCATCGATATAATACTCCCACATTTGAAATGTTCAGTTTTTTTTCTTTTGTTTTCCGATTCCGAATGCATCCATTAAAAACCTTTTTAAAATTATGTCAAAAAGTAAAGTAATCCACATACTAAATTAATAAAACAACAAGACTAAAATTACCATTAATTTGCGTTTTTGCACAAATAAGTGTCAAACGTTCCCATTAATTTCGAAATCATTGAGGACAAAAACTTTTAACGTCATTTTGTGGTCAGCAATAGTATCTCAGAATTTGACAACTATTTCTCTGTGACAAAAATTAGTGACATAATAATACTTAATGTATTTTCATAAAGTAAGTAGGGGAGCAAAATTATCCTAGGTATCCCAAAACAGTTACGCAAAAATTTGGCGACATTTCAAAAATCGTCAAGCGGTGTGTTCTGAGTTCTTTCAGTTCAGGAAAAAAAAAACAAAGGTGAGTATATAAATTGTTTCTCAATATTATTATTGACCCAGGCAACGCCGGGTATTTTTGCTAGTTAATTATTATATTTGTGATATTTTGTTGTACTTGAAGGTGACTAAACTGAAAAACAGTTTGTCTGATACATAGTCAATTTTTTGCATAATGTAACTAAATATTGTAAAATAACAGATAGCGAAGGGAGATCAAAATTTTTTTCCAATCTCTTCAAATTTTCACATCCTGTTTTAGTGGCCAAATGGCACATTTTGACACAACAAGCTATTTGAAATTTAAAAAGTTTTTTTCGGTCACTTTCGCTCCACCCTAATGTATACCCTCTTAACATATTTTTTCATATAGTGATTTTTTAACCTTGAACCATCAACACTCATTTGAAATTGCGTTTACAGAGCTTTGATTTCGAACAACTACAGTGCCCATTAACGTTACCCCATATGGATTAACACTCACATGTTTATAACATTCGTGCGACCCCACTTTTTCTACTAATATTACAGATCAATAAAATTATAGTTTTCAAAACTAAAATTTCAAATATATACAGGGTGCCCACTCTAATCGTAGCCCAATAACTAATTTCTAAACTGTTAGAGACAAGCATATTGTTTCATTTAAAAAAAAAATCTCTTTAATTTCGGAAGGAATTTGGATCTGTAAAATTTTTGTCAAAAAATCAAGTTTTGAGAGAGTTTCAAAATTTTACTTTTTATATATCTCCCAGTCCCCCCCCCCCTAAAAAAAATCACTCTTCAAAGACAAAAATTGACCGAGTTATGACGCTTTGAAAAATCACCATTTTGAAAGATTTTATGATCCGTATGCAAATTGAGAAAGTGTGTTGACTGGAGTTGGCGGAATATTGGTGTAATTATATTTTGAATCTTTACATCAAGTTGCATTATTAATGGCTGAAAAGACTTAGTGAGATCAAATTGCAGATTCATAGGCTATTTATGATTAGCTTCAATCAAGTTCATTTCATCAATCACTCTCGGTGATTGGTTGATTGAAAGTATATGATCGAATAAACGTGATTGAAAGTGACTGATGGGATGAACGTGATTTATGATTTTGACGCGGTTGATAACATTAACATGATTGATGCAATGAACGTGATTGCGTGACTAAACGTGATTGAGTGATTGAACACGACTGATAGGAGAAACGTGATTGATTCAGCTGTGGATCATGTAATGAGGGCAGACTGATTTATTAAAGCTGAATTAATTGAGATTATTAACATCATCGTGACTGATTGCATTAATGAACGTGATCTTTTTAGTTAGCTAATGTGGTCTACAGAACGTGAAAAATTAAATAAAGGAAAACATTAACACAGGCTAAAAGTTTAATTAACGTCTGAATAGTGCAATGAAAATAATAACAAAAACACGTGCAATCAATCATTCACGTATACAATACTCAATCAGTCAACCACGTTCATTAAATCAACCGTGTCAAATCATCATTCACGTTCATTCCATCCGTCACGTACAATCACGCTCATTCCATGAGTCATGTTCAATCACACAATCACGTTAAGTAAACCAATCATGTTCATTCCAACATTCACGTTCAGTCAACCAATCACCGAGTGCGTTTGTAAGACTTTAATTTCGGAAAACCCCTTTCTTTCAAATATAATCCAACAACGACAAAAGTTGTGTTTTTCAAACGATAATTGGATTATACGCTTAGCAGGCAATCCTCTTTACATTTTGAGTGGTTGCTATTGTATCAAATCTGCAAATGAAAACACAAATGTTTCGAAGAATTTAAGCACCCTTACTGAATATAGCTTTAAAGCACCGCTTTTTCATATTTCTATTTCTAAATGTTTACAGGAGAGATCCTCCTTTCGGTAACACCATTGAAATTCGTCTGAAGTTACGTTTTTGGAACTTCATTTTCGAAAAACTGCTGCGGGAGGTGCCATTTCCTTTTTCAAAAAGTGGATCGGGGACAATTCTTAAGCCCTATTTCTTACCCTAACGTAATAATTATTGCCTATAATCGTGTTTGGAAGACTTAAATTCTTAAAAATTTCCATGGAAGTCCCCCCCCCCCCGCAATTTCCTTTCGCCAAACATTACAAGAGACAGTCTGAAACTGCGTTTAAGAGGGAGAACACCCTGCCTCCTCCCTAAAAATATTTTCTGGTTGCGCCACTGTAAACTTTTAATTCAGAAATGATGGACTATGAAGCTCTAAAAAATGCAATGTAACTCGCCCCCAAACTTGCTAATACGCCACTTAATTTTTGGATATCTTAGGCCGTAAGTTTAGGGAAAGAGCGAAGGTACTGATAATACCCGAGAAAGGGAGAAAAATCTTCGACATTTAAAACCTATCTTTGGCAACATTAGACAACGGAGAATTAGGAACTTTTTTTGTTCAAAAAAAATGCCTATTGACTTGCTTTGCCAAGTTGGACTAGAAGGAAAAGTAAACAGATTCCTTCGGAATATATTCGAATTGAAAACTTAACGAAAAACAGGGTCTCGCAGGAAGTTTTCCGAAATTCCGCAAACTCGAATTTAATAATTTTTTTGCTCGTGCCAAGGTGGGGAGGAAGGGGGGGGGGCGTCAACACACTCTCAGAGATCTACTTTACTGTCTAGCATTTTTTCACGAAACCTCCGTCGAATCTGCGCACTCGCCAAGTCTCCTCTGACTTTCTCGAAATAGGGGGGAAATGCAACGAGGAAGTAGCAAGCGAACAAAAACGGAAGGCATTGAAAAGTGCGCATCCTAAACTTATCTCCCCTTTTTCAAAAGGAAACTTTCGTTACTGACAGGCGCACAATACGCAAACAGACCTTAAATATGACACTCGGGATACGGAAGTCGCTTGAACTAATACTACATCCATGACTGCACGGGACGGCACTACATTCATATGCAATAAATTTTCGTAGCTCGGTAGTCAACGTGTTAATACTGTCGCCCCCGCTTAATTGGGTAACGGATAAACGAATACCCCGCTTATACGAATAAAATATCTCGGAACCGAGACCATAGACGTAATGTTAAAGATCCCCGCTTAATCGAATAATATTTCTGGGAACCGACAATATTCGTTTACGCGAGACCGACAGTATATGAATATATTTTTTTCATCTTGATATCATGAAATTGACCCTAGGTGGTGGCACACTGCCCCAGGTACCGTGCCTAATGACACATTATGATTGATAAAGCATTGAGATGTATAGATTGATAGTTAATGAGATAGATTGATGTAGAGATACATACACCTAATTAAAGCAGGGTATTGTATGATAGCTCCCCTGAGCTCAGTTCCTGCTAGAGTTTTCCATCTCGAAATCCGAACACGAGTCCGTGCGAAATATTATTCCGCAAAAATGTTCATCCCCCCCCCCTTAAAAAAAAAGAAAAACTTTTTGCCGTAAATATAACGAAAATTTTCTCCTTTACCTTGAACTTGCTTACCTCCTTTTCCTTGCATACCTAAAAGAGCGGGAAAAGGTTTGTACCTCATATCATGCAAATCAAAAGGAAAATGAAGTCGCCGACTTATTTTAGAAAAAGACAGAAACAGAGCTGTGGGTACTAAATGAACAGGAATGCTTTTTAGGAGCGTCAGTTTTCAAACACGTTCCATACTGAAGAAAGTGCGTAAAAATTTGTTAATATTTTCGCAACTACAGTGCGTCGCAAAAGTTTAAGCACAACCGAAATCTTTTGATAAGACGAAAAGTATACACCAAAAAGCTTTGAAATTTTTACTGTAATTAAACAAACAGCTTACAAATCCATGTTTCGAATTTGGAAACAATTCATAGAAATTAAAATACGATTCCATGATAAAATCAAAATTTTGCTGTCGCAAAAGTTTAAGCACAAAAACGGAATATACAGGGGTTGGACAAAAATATGGAAACACCTTAAAAAAGACACGTTTCCTTGTCTAATATGGTGTAGGAAACCCGTTGGCATTCAAAACAGCTTGCAGTCTTCTCGGAATGGATAAATACAGTTCCTGTATGTCTGCCAAGGGAATATTGTACCATATTTTATGTAAAACGGTGGCGAGTTCAGATAACGATGTTTTCGGTGAATAACGAGAACGCACTTTCCGCTCCAATGTAGACCACAAAGGTTAGATAATATTCAGGTTTGGAGACTGTGGTGGCCAGGGGAGATGTGATAAATCATTGTCGTGCTCAGAAAACCTGTCCTGGACAATAAAAGCTGCGTGAACAGTAGTGCTGTCACTTTGGAAGACACGATCACCATTGAGGACTAAAATTTGAGCCATGGGATGGACTTGATCAGCTAAAATGTTCACATAAGTCTTGGCAGTCATGTGCCCTGACAGAGTTATCATGGGGCCAGAAGAGAATTACGATATGGCTGCCCAAACCATCACAGAAGCCGCGCCATATTTCACTCTTGGCAATAAGGAGTTCGTATTTCAGACTTGAGATGGCGTTCTCTAGACGTAAACTCTGCCAGAAGTGGGAAACAATGTGAAAGAAGACTCATCAGACCATATTACCTTCTTCCACTACGCTATAGTCCAGGCTTTATGACTTAAACACCACTTTTTCCTGTTTCGGGCATTAGCATCCTTGATGAATTAATTTTCAATAGCAGCACAGCCAGCAATTCCCTCTTTATGAAGCTCTCTTCTAATTGTTTCGGTACTCATAGGGCTTGATAACATGACATTCATTTCAGGAGTAACTTTTGCAGCTGTGACCTTTTTTTTTTGTCACAATTGCCCTCAATGATTGTCTGTCACGATCACTAAGCACACAGTTTCGTCCGCGCTGTGATTTATCCTATGATGTTTTTCTGCATTTCAAATATGTGGAATAAATCTTCGATACAGTACCTCTTGAAACACTAAACACTTTGGCTACTTTGCTTGCGGAAGCACCTACCATACGTGCTCCACCCATTCACCCACTTTCGAAGTCTGTAAGCTCTGACATAATGCAATGTCAAGCTCACATAACAGTGCTCCGACAACGACTGAACTGTTCAACATATTTACGAAGTTGTATAAGTAGCCTCAGTAGACAAAAATGCTAGTGCCACTTACATATTTCATTGAAATCAATCATTGTTTTCAAACATGCATTTCACTAGGTGTTTCCATATTTTTGTCCAACCCCTGTATATATTTTAGAAAGCATAAAAGTCTTTTAGTAGTCTATGGTGTTACCGTTGCATTTGATGAGTTCGAATATGCGATTTTTCATCGATAGTACGAGATTATGGAAGGTTTCGGGAGTTAGTCTGTACCAAGCTTCCTCGATTGCAGATTTAAGCTCTTGAACAGAGCAATACTGCTTCCCATTCTGGTATACGTCACGTGCGAGAATTCCCCAGATGTTTTCTATGGTATTTAGATCCGGGCTGAGTGCTGGCCAGTTCATTACACTAATATTTTGTGAAGCAAGCCATTCTTTCGTATTACGGGAATGGTGTATTTAAGCGTTGTCTTGCTGAAAAATCCAATCAGGACCACCTAGGACTTCACCAAATGGTAACAAATGCTTTCTCAGGTATCTTGATACCTTTCTGAATTTTGTATACCCTTTAGAAAGCTAAGAGAAGTTTGTCCGTTGAAGCAAAAAGTGCCCCATACCATGACTGAGCCACCACCATGTTGCCTACTGAATACGCACTTCGGATCTTTCCTCAAGTCACGCCAGTAGTATGAGAACCCATCTGGACCATCTAAATTCCATTTTTTTTCATCAGAGAATACAACAGTAATCCATTCGTCACTATAATGCATATGATGCTTTGTCCACTGCAATCTGGCTTGTTTGTGACACTTTTTAACCGACTTCAACAAAGGAGGAGGTTATCAATTCAAAGCGTATGTTTTTTTTTGTTTGTTCGCACATAACATCTGATCTACTGAACCAATTTGGACGATTCTATTTTTAATCGATAGGAGATGGTGTAACTTAGGTACCATGTACTCATATGACGATATTTGTTCACTAGAAAAAAAGTTATTAAGGAAAACAGTAAATTTCATGCCATTTCCCCATTAAATGATTAAATTTTCAATCTATTGTTGCAAAACTTTTGTTGCCTCGCAACAGCAATATTAATAGTAATCATGATAAAAATTTTGAACCAAGGCTTCTCTGGAGTAAGTATGAAATATTAATAAGTAGTCGAATTTAAAGCGATTTGTCCTAAATGATTAAATATGAAATCCATTGTTACAAAAGTGGTTGATATGAAACTGTAATAATAATGATAATGAGAATTTTGAATGAAGGCTTAACTAAATCAAACATGAAACTCATTAGCGGGAACGTACGTAGTATGTGTTAAAATCTTAAGAACAACGAGAAACTAGAATTGCTTTGAAATATAAATTAGTTGAAAAGCCGTTGATATTTAAATGGCTTTGATTAAGCTAGTACACAAATAAATACCAGAGAATAACAAAGACTATTTTTTAGTGTCAATAGTTTAAAATTTTAGACGCGTTGATAGTTTCTTCCTTTTTTTTTCACAGTTTATTTTATGGAGCATTTACTTAAGCAAATTAGGTAAAGTTTCGTAATGAAAACATTACCTTATTTCATAAGTACACTTACACTAAAAAGAATAAATAAAATAATTTTGGAAAAAAATAGAACCGACTTTAGTTAGAAATTGCTCTAAAATGTAAAAAATAATTTTTTTCTTTGAACACCATCGAAACTACTTTTAAACATAAGTTTTGAAGTCGGCGCAAAAACGATGGGTAAAATGATATTTAACCATATTTTGCCAACATTTTTTCAGAGAAACCATTGAAAATTAAAAGCAGACTATTTGTACCATTACACGAATGTGTGGTATTGAATGAAATGTATGCGAATGCTCTTAAAGAACCTGGATCCATTAAAATTTATGTAGTTGAATTGTAGTTGCGTATGATTCTTATACATTGTTTTTGTGCCGACTTAAAAACTTATGTTTAAAAGTAGTTTCGATGGTGTTCAAAGAAAAAAATTATTTTTTACATTTTAGAGCAATTTCTAACTAAAGTCGGTTCTATTTTTTTCCAAAATTATTTTATTCAGAAAAGGTTTGCGAGCTAACTTTTGTTTTTTGATAAATCATGATTCTTTTATTCGTCTGCTTATGGTATCACGCGATAATTTTGTTACAAGTCTAGTTTTTATTTGATTAAGTGACAAATTTTCAGTTAAGGCCAGTTTTTTAATTCTTCTATCCTCAAGAGAAGTAGTTTTTCTCGGTCTTCCTGAGCAAAACGCAGGTTTAAATTGATTTACACGTTTCAGAACATTTTAAATACCACGTTTAGATCGATTTTAAATCACTGAAATTTGCATAACAGAGTTACCTTCCGCTTTCAGCTTCCAGAGTTTCACAACTTCTTCAGACGAGAACTGTTTGTAGTGATTTCGGCATCTTGATAACTCTTTAAGCCATTGCTACACTATAGAACTCGTTCAAAAGAACCGCACTGGTTCTTCACGCATCACGTTTCAAGAGATATTTGCATAAAATCTGATCTGTGCATAAACTTTTGCGACAGCCAAAAAAATATCTTTTGTATTTTCTGATTTTCGTTGCTGTCATATTTTTCAAAACTTCAAACACTTAATTAGGATCATAGTAGCCACTTACAGTATAAATTTGAAAGCATTCTGCTGAAAAGATTTCTTTTTATTCAAAAATTTGCATAGTGCTTAAACTTTTGCGACGCACTGTATGTCCCTTTCCCTAGCGCCGAGTTTCCCAAAGTGTAGCCCACGGACCCCTTGGGGTCCGCGAACTCATGCCGATGGGTCCACGGTGCTATCATGCTAAAACGTAAAAAATAATTGAAGTTGCAGGCCGAGTAACAATATTTTAATTCAAAACGAAATCATTTATAAATAATAAATAGATCTTGATTCCGGACAAGCAGGGCGCAGCAACCGGAACCCTCGATTTTGACACATATTTCGAGACCTAGAATAATATCTCGTATGGTGTATCATATTGTGGCAGGGCCGTAACCAGATCTTAGTTTCGGGGAGGGTTTTACCAAACCTATTTTTCGTAAAATCTATAAAGTCAATAAAATTTGATCTCATGTTCTATATTCTGTTGATTTTTGTTAAAATAGATGTTAAAATATATGTTAAAATTAACATGAAAAATGTAAAAACGCGCATCCGAAGGAGTACTTCTGAAATTTCTATTTACGACACTTATAAGATGTGCAAAGAGTTACCGCCCGTAAGCCAGGGGTGAGGCAGAACTGTAGCAAATGCACCCACAGCTCGATCATAGCATCCTAAGAATGCAGTTTCGCCCTTATTACAGGGCATATTTTAAGGAAATTTGACTGCGTGGGCAACTCTAACTTCTTCGGAGGAATGGAGGGGGGTGGGGGGTTGTAAATGGGCAGTTTATGTTAGTTTAGTAATCGTGAAAACAGAGTTGAAGTCTTTTTCAAAAATTCATAAAAATTACAAAAATTACTTTGTGCTTGAAGTTTTTTTTTTTCTTATTCTGGTTATTTTGAAATTTCTTATACTCGGGTGTAAAAATTGTTTCTGAGACTCAATTAGTACGGGGTGTGTGGGGTAAAAACGGTTAAAATTCGCCAAAAATGACCATAAAACACTTGATAATTTTTTTTTCTAAATAAAATATCAAAAATCGGGTTTCGAGGTGCACATTACGGCAAAAGTTACCCCCTGTACACCAAATTTGATATTTCTGGGCTTCAGGTTTTCCGGGAATGCGAGCCATCAATATACTTCTTTCTTTTCTAAAGAACTAGCCGCAAGCAGCTAGACTTGCAGTTCGCTTTTTTTGTCATTCAACTTTTTATGGGAAGATCGAAGCCTTTGGCGACAACATAAATTTGCAGTGGAATTTATCAATCAATAACTGTTCATAGAGATATTGATTTGAATAAAAAATTTATTTTCCTATCTGTTACTGTCTGTCAACGTCAGTCTTTATATTTATCTATATGCTCAGTACATATCTATCTCTATTTTTGTAATAGTTATCTCTACTTAGTTTACTCTTAACTATAATTTTATTCCTTAAGAAAACGAAAATCACGCAAAAAAAACAGCACCGTTTCATTTCTATATTTAAAAACCATTTAAAAAAACTTTGTTCCCCGCTGTATGCAAGAAATAAGCATTTGCAAAAGGTATAACAATCACTACTTTTAATTATAGACGTCAAAGTCAAATAATAGTAAGAAGTTTTTTTGTTCCAGCGATGCGTGTCAGATACTAAGTCACTCTGCTTTAAAAAATCGTGAAAAAAACTATTGCATATTTTTGAAAACTTTCTTTTTCTCTGAAGACGGCAAAATGTTTTCACTAATTAATTACATAACTAAATTTTAGGAAGGAAGCTTTTATACTTTCCTCGGGATGGGCTTACAAAGCACCCAATCGCAGGAGAAATACAAAAAAAAAAGTTTTTTCAAAATCCACAAAAAACACAAAAATCACTCGCATTTCAAAGTATTTTTTTCATTAAGATTGAAATTAAATTTCCAACACTTAGGTACAAAAATTGTTTCAGTGACTCAATTATCCCGAAGTCTGTGGGTAAAAAATTCTAAAATTTGCCAAAAATCACGGAAAACATTAAATAACTTTCTTACTAAATAAAACATCAAAAATCGGGCTCCGAGGTGCACATCTACCGCAAAACTTACCCCTATATCAGGGGTGATTATGAGTTCATGAAAAAATACCTGAGAGTTCTAAAGAGAAAATGTGCTTGTGTGTGTGGGGGGTGGGGGCTGTTTTTTTTAAACCAAGGCTCCAATTGCACACTATTGCCTTTTATACACAAAAATAATTAATTGCCTTTCATAAATAAACACAACACATTTCATTTATTCGAATAGTTTTTAGTCAAAATATTGTACATGCATTTAATTGAATTGTAAACGAGTAATAAAGTTTCTTTTGAGCTGGTGTTTTACATATTATCTTTAAAAGAATATTTTAAGGAGAAAGTAAGTCTAACAGAATTACTGGTAGTTATGCGAAAATGTTTATAAAGTAATGAAAGTTGCATTTGTTGATTTGTTACTGAAAATATGGAACAGAATTTATCTAGATGCAGTACATATGAATCTCCTAATCAATACAATATAACCTGAGTCAAAGATTTCATATTTATTAATACTGAATACTATCTTAAATATTATGTACGTGTAAAGAAACTTAAATAGTTGAAACAAAAATTAAATTCAGCATTTAAGTCTTTGACATTTGATACTCTTAAATAGCATGAAATTTTGAAAAGCATAATTAAGAATATCTTATTTCCGGTACTTTTGAACATGAAAATACCAAAATCAATCGTGAAAATACTGGAAATTTGGTAAAATACCGGAACACAATCACCCTTGCCCTATATACTAAATTTGATCTTTCTGGGCCTTACCGTTTTCCCAGGAAACGCGCCACAAACACACACAAACATATTTCATTATATATATATATATATACAGGGTGTCCACTCCAATCGTGGACCAATAACTAATTTCTAAACCGTTAGAGATACGCATAGAAAAAAATCTTCAAATTATGAAAGGAATTTTGGGTCTATTCAATGTTTTTCAAAAAATCAAATTTTGAAAGAGTTACGAAACTTAAATTTTTATACAGCCCCCCAGTCCTATCAATCATATTTAGTAAAACATTCTTGACACTGTAACGTTTAAAACGAAAAAAAAATCACTCTTCTACCACAAAAATTGACCGAGTTATGACGTTTTGAAAAATCAAGATTTTGAAGGATTTCTCATACGGTCCCTTAAGCGATCTCTCAATGACGTCATGAAATAATGCAAAATCTTGATTTTTCAAAACGTCATAACTCGGTCAATTTTTGTGGTAGAGGAGTGATTTTTTTTTAGTTTTAAACGTTACAGTGTCAAGAATGTTTTACTAAATATGATTGATAGGACTGGGGGGCTGTATAAAAATTTAAATTTCGTAACTCTTTCAAAATTTGATTTTTTGAAAAACATTGAATAGACCCAAAATTCCTTTCATAATTTGGAGATTTTTTCCTAAATAAACTATATGCGTATCTCTAACGGTTTAGAAATTAGCTATTGGTCCACGATTGGAGTGGACACCCTGTATATATATATATATATAGATTTATTTTCACCAACGCCACGACCCTGTAATACTAAATGCCTACCACATTTGTCTCAAAAGAAATCTGTTTGGAAGAAAGCGCTACCTTGCAGCCTGCAGCTATTGGTACTGGATCCAAACAATGAAAATGAAATTTTTGATTGGTTAATTTCTGAATTTAAATTTAGAAATCAACCAATCGTTAATTTCACAGCTTTTTTCTTTTTTTTTTGTTTCGAAGAAGTATAAAATGGCAGTGTTCAGAACTTTAGGCTCATTTTTACTCCATGTTGAAACCTAGAAAGTTTTTTTTTTTTTTTTTTATTAAATTATGCCTGCCATTGTTCTTTCAAACATAAGACGTCTAGCAGTCCAGTATAAAGACGTCTTATGTTTGAAAGAACAATGGCAGGCGTAATTTAATAAAAAAAAAAAAATTTCTGGGTTTCAACATGGAGTAAAAATGAGCCTATGTTGAAACCCAGAAAGTGACAAGCATAGAGAATTAAGGAAGCAATGCCTTTACATTTCGTTCAGATAGCCGTTAACATCGAAATGGTCTCTTTCAGACAGTAAAAAAACAGCTTAATTTCAAGTCTTCACTAAACGTTTGCCAATTCATAGTAACCGTGAGTTAACTGTTTTAGTTCACCTAAATAGTGATCATATCTAAAGTTGGGGAAAACCTAACTTGACAGCATTGTTAAGAGGACATGGATCCTAATCACAGCATTGCGACACTGCCGGTTGAGTTTGCCCCAATAACAGTTCACTTACTCAGCAACTTTTCTTCTACTCAATGATTCATTCATCCATTCAATATCATTTGATGACTTATTCAATCAATCATTCATCCATTTATTTATTTAATCGTCCGTTCATGTAATAACTTATTCATTGAATCATTTCCATAATTCTACCAGTCCTTCAAACAATCAATCATACCTTTATTCAACCAACATCTCCTAAATACTGAATGCCTACTACATTTGCTTTGCTACGGGAAACCTCGGTTCCACTTTGAGCGCAACCTTTCGGCAATGATGCCGTTGTTATGGTGATAAATCTGAACATTATTCGAATAAATTTTTTGATTGGCTAATTTTTAAATTTAGAAAGCAACTAATTGTTAACTTATCTTGTCTCGAAAAATTCCGACAGATGGCAGTGCGTTGTGAACCAAGGGATGCGCTGTGCTAATTTTGCTCTGTGCTAAAAACCATACAGCAGTAGGCATTTATCATTTAGGAGGCATTGATTCAACCAGTCAATTGTTCGTTTGTTCAGTCAATCATTTCTTTCCTCACTAAGTCAAAACTACTCGTTCATCACTCAATTTTCATGCAATTATTTATTTACTCATTTATTTGTTCAGTTAATACAAATTTCAATTTAAACAAAATTGAATCAGATTAAAATCAGTACGAAGTATTTTTAATCAAATAAAATTTAGTAAGATTACTTGTAATTTAGGATCAATTGGAAACTAGTATTTTTTGGTGACTATTAAGCTAATTTTAATTTTAAATTAAGGTTAGGCAATGTTCAAATGCACAATCGTTTAAAATGTGATTTCAAATGTTGAATAACCTTAATAAAGACACACTGCAGTGTGTCTCAGATCTCGAAAATAAAAAAAACTTAAATATCAACATCCTGAATTCAATTATGTTTTTCACAATCAATAATTGCGATAGATGATAGATGCGTGAGTGTGTTTATGTGAGAAGTTTGGTGCGATTGTAAACATTGTGTGCGTGCATGTGTGTTTTATATAAACAATTTTTTAATTTCCTTTGATATCAGATTGTGAACTTGGCAAGTTACTTTATAATTGAAGCAGTCAAATGTTTCGAAAAGAGTTTACTGGCGATTAAAACTTGTCTCAAGTTTAAATCCAACATCTGACACAATAAAATTGTTTTCTAAATGATTCGAAAATTATATAATCCATCTTTTAGACCCCTTAAATGTCATGAAGCCCCTCCCCCTCCCCCCCATAAATCAGAGTGAAAAACAGGGTGTTTCATATTGAATTGGACAAAAAGAATAGCGCAGTTTGACTGCTGTAATGGATTTATTCAGCTGAAACAAATTTATTCTGCAACAACTACCTATAGAAACTTGAATCAATTTTAATTTGAGGTAAATTTGAATTTTCTAAATGTATTAATTACATCGTTCACAAGTTTTTTTGTTTTTTGTTTTTTTTTTTTTGTTTTTTTTGTTTCATTCAATATGAAACACCCTGTATATTATTAAAGTTAAAAAAAATAGGTTATGGGTCCTAAAGTGCATTTCGGCTCAAAAACAGTCTAAAGTTTTCTATCTTGTAGTCTGCACCATGACTCTCAGCCCGTGCCGCCCATAGACACTCCAACAGAAAGAATAAATTGCTGCAATTGCAGGTTTATTAATATAACCAATGTTTTTTCTTTTTTTGTTTTTTTTTGCAGATCTTGAATGCAGATGATTTTAATCATAGTCCACATCCAAGAGCTCCTGCAAAAATGACACCCTGTTTTTGAGGCCTAAAATACTTTCAAAATATACCTTTTAAACATTTCAATGCAATAGTCAACAACATGCAACATAGTAAACTAAAATGAGCAAGGTTTACAGAAGCGGTCGCTAACGGACTATGATATTTGCAGAAAATCGAGATAGGCGGGTAAGAAACAGCGGTAAAATTTCACAGGCAGGTTATGCTGCATTCAAGTAGAGTGGTGAAACAGCTGTTTTAAAAATTAAAGTTTGTTTTTAATGTGAAGAATTTTAAGTCTGTCCAAAGGCTAAAAAATAGTGTGAAGAGAGGATTTTTAACAAAAAATGTTTGTAAAATGTCCATTCATCATAACAAACGTCTAGGCAAAAGTTCGTGTTTGCAAAAAAAACAATACTTTCAGGGGGGTCTTTTAAATTCTTCACAAGAGCTTTTTTAAACTTTTCTATTTTTCTGTAGGAACACCAACAAAATTTTAGGAATTGTAGGAGATGCAAAATTTTTAAGGAAATTTAGGGGTACTACGAACCCTGCATTTGGTGTTTCGCAACGTTAGAAAACTCAGGCACAGTTACAGCTACATAGTCATGGTTCTTTTTCAAAACTTTTTGGACCACAGCAAACAATTTTATTAAATCGTAAATAGTCCTACAACTCTACTGGTTTATCCCCAGTCTCCTCAAGAGGACCATTGTTATAAATCCTGCAAGTCTCCCACACCCAACAATACTAGTTTATTCTGCTACTACATTTTTTTTTAACTCTGAAAAGAAAACACTACAGAACAGATGGTTTGTGTTTCTCTGCTGGTTAGTTAATAAATAGCACTCACCTTTAAATGGACATTAGTCCATTTCATATCAGAGTTTCAGATCTATCTCTCGGAGTTTCATAATTATTATTATATATATTTACTGTAAGTTTTACATACAATAACATTAATAACATTACAATGATTTTTATTTTAAATAAACAAATGAAATGTTAATTATATGCTCTGATGAGTCTGGTTTCTCAGCTTGTATTAAAAAAAATCTGTTAGGAAAAAAAATCGATTGAATTTCGATCAAAATGACAAATAAAAATTCACCAAGAGTTGATCTTTTGTATACTTGAAAGCTCTGTTGGTTATAATCTTTGTTGATATTAATTGTTCATTTAGTTATAGTACGATTTTCAAATTACTTTTAGTACTGTAAATAATGAAAATTAAAGCATTTGAGGGGACAGGAGATGGGCCTTGTAAATTTCGCCTTAGCACAATGAAAGAGAAAGAAAAATTCCTTCAGAATTTAGAATTGTTTAAATGCTTGGTTTTTTCCCTCTTTATACCCACTTCACTACTTTAACGACCAAGTGGACTAAAACATAACATTTGTTACATTAAAGAAAAGAATGAACTTACCTCTTATTTTATTGCCACAAAAATTCTTCAAGCAATGAGAAACAAAGGAATGTAAGTGACAAAAGAAAAGTTGAGCAAAAATAAGTGCTAATTTGTTTTGCTCAGTTAATACGTTATGCTTTTCTCAAAAAGTTTTTCAAAACCACACTAGATAGCAAGGGAATATTCAGGGGGTAAGCTGATAGGGTTGCAGCCCTCTCCGAAATTATCAAAAAGAATTTTAAACTGTTAACTATTACCTTTTTTTTCTTTTTCTGAAATCGGGACATGAGAAAATTCTTTTGAAGAGAAAATTTAATTATACGACAAAATTCAAAGAAAAAGAGAAGTAAATTATTTAATTATTTATTTATATATACATTTTTTTGACATGTTGATTTTGCTGTTTGTGACTTTAATGATTATTTTATAATTAAATTTTGTTCATTTTTATTGCAAATTTGTTTCAGAAACACTGATTAACCCATTAATGCCTGACATTTTTTTTTCCAAAGATATTTTGTATACTAGTTACAAACAGTGTTTAATGGACCAGGAAAAATAATTTTAAAAATATCATGTAAAAAATGTTTTTTATTAAGGAAAGAAAAATTATCCCTTAAAAGTACGATAGACCCCATGGGGTACATAATTTTTTTACTAAATTTTTTTTCTGCCAACGATATAACATTTAAAAAGACATTTTATAAGAAGAAATAAAATCAGCAATTAACATAAACTGGGAAGCTGGAAAAAACTTTGAAAACTTTTTTTCTTGAGATTGTGAATTATGTAAGTTTTTTTTGATATTTGATAAAGATCATATTAAAACTGCTACACAACACACTTTATAATGGTTATGCGCTGCAATCTCTTAATAACGAATTGAAACAATACCATGGTACTAATTGAACGCTATTATTTGGCTGAAACGTTCATTTTTGGGAAATTCAAACCCTTTTTTGGATTGTCCCTAAAAAGGGACGCTAGGCATTAATGGGTTAATGGTTGTTCATTCACCCGATTCTGCTTAATATATTTCAACACACGTAATTAAAACACAACATTAGGAACAATAGTAAAATAAATAGCAAAATTAATGTTATTAAAGCACAGATTTGTCAAAATATTGCATGCACTTGTTGGGGAACGCCTATTTGAATTAAGAGAATGTTTCAAATTGTAATTCATCTTTTCCTGTTGTATTTTTGTCATCTTAAACTAGCATTCATATCAGAAATGTGAAAAATTTACTTTTCCTTGCTACATTTTAGGAGGTACCCTGCTCTCTTCTCTCTAAGTATCGGCTCAGCCACCCCTGAAATTATTTGCCTGTGTACGCCACTGCTAGAGAGCAACACTAATCAAAGTTGGTACTAATATTAATTTTCAACGAAAGTTATTAGTGTTTCTCTCCTTTATTACTTTCACTAGTTACTTCCATTTTGTCACCTGCACCCCTTTGTTTTTAGGTGCCTCGTATTATATTTGAAATGATTGTAGTATGGTATTAATACCAGGCCTCAAAATATCTTTAAAATTTTACATGCCTTCCCGGGCGTGTTTGACTAAAAGATGTATGCCCAAATAAAATTATTACAAGACCAGTTTTATTTTTGTTGTTGGTTAATAATAACATTTGAATTTGTCATATAGCATTAACATGTTGACTGCCAAATTACAAAAAAATCATATTATATGAGTTGGGCTAAAAACTACCTGTCAACTAGTTTTGATTTACTGGCATCTCCTCAGAAGTTAAATTTCCGTATTAATGTTACGATGTACTACACATAAACTGTAAACTGGACCGAAAGAGCAAATCTATCACCTACATCTACAAGCTAACTCAAATTAATTATAAATTCTTAAGCTAAAATGACATGCTAGGAATTATCTCGTAGTTGGGCAGTCAACATGGTAATCAGATAAAAAATTAATCAAAAATTATTTTAATAATAATATCCGTTATTTTTTTTTATATAAAATACGAAGAAATACAGTTTCGGAAAGAAATATTTGATTAAGAAATTACATAATTTATTTGGCCAGCATTCCTTAATGATCTTGGCCAATACCTAATACAATGCATCTCAGCTGCTGAATCTGGATCCCGGACCAGACATTCAATTTCAACAGGATGCATATACCGCCGGCTATATGTAATATCAGACTGGATATCTTAAATGGATATACTTTCAGTGACACGTCTAGTTATTTATATACTGCTACACAGAACATCATTATTCACGACATCAACCTTTTTCCCAATGCTCAAAACATGTTGAGCACCGCTTAAAACCTAACAATCCAGTACCACACCCAAAATTTGAAAATATCTGATATTTTGATATATACCGAATATTTTAATACATATCTGATAATTTCAATCAACGCAAATTAAAGTCTTTAAACAGTAAGCATGTATAAAGCAGTAAGTCAAGTCTAAGGCAGAAACAAGCAACACACCACCAACTCTGTTATTCCATCCATAAACATGTACTTAAATCACTCCTGTTTTAATGGAACTGTATCAGGATTATGACTATATAACAGTTTTAGCATGTTCTCATTATTTTACAGAATATGCTTGGAGTCTATGCGTTTACATCTCAATAGACGAAAAAGTATTTATTTTTATTTTGGGGTGAGCCAGAAAATTTACATGCACTCACATAGCTCCATTTTTCCCCCTAATTGCACGAGCAGTAGTGCTGATAGAGATAGTATTAAATAATAGAGATTTAAAATGTGCATTAAAATGACCTTAAAGGTACAAACATGAATATAAACATGTATTAAAAGTATCAAGCTGAGTTTTAATTAAAATACAGTAATAAATCTCAAGCCCCCACCCCCAACAACTATTTAAGCACATACAGAAAAGAGCCTCTGTGTATGCATAACTGCCTTGGGTTTTAGCCCACAACCCCAGGCAGGCCTCATGTTACTTTTATCGCTTCCTCCCATGTCTATATCCTCTACAATTTATATTAGTAGCTCCCAAGCTTTATGGGCAAAACACACCCTTCTAGAAATTGATTAACACTTATCGCCAACCCCCTCTCCCTCTTTCTTGAAAAAAACCATAAGTTGGCATTAGTGAACTTTAATGTTATTGAACATATAAAGACTAATATTATATTAATTTGAAATAAAATGCATACTCGCCCAACTTTGGGAAAGGGGTATCAGTTAAGCTTGTTCATGCACAACATAATCTTGTCAATTAAAAATTTGTTCACAGAAAAATGCACAAAATTGAGAATGATACAAAAGAGTTAATAAATGAACATATTTAAAGTTTAAATTAACTGCTATGCTCACCGATATTTATAGAAAGTTAAAATAATTTTTAAAATCCTAAATTTAAGTAACTCCTAACATTTCCCAACTTTGGCACATTTTTATGATCTACATGTCGTTAATTTTAGTATTCCATTTCCATCTGAAAGGTGTTTCATATATTGTTAGAAAAAATCAATAACCTAGCTTGATTCAACACGGAAACACCTAGATAGAAATTCCCGACAGGATGTAGTAAAATAACGAGTGTGCATGGTGGAGTAGGAAATATAAAAAAAGTTAAAAATACAGTAAAAGCTCATCTATCCGGCATTCAAGTATCCGGAACGCTCAAGTAACCGGAAATTTCGTCGGAGTTTCTCGATTTTCAAAATCAACAAAAAAGTTTCTTTTTCTTCCCCCGATTGAAAACCGCTAAAGTAGAGCGCAATGACTCCCCCCCTTATAAAGACCGCACGTGTTCTTGTCTAGTCATCCGCGCAGAAGCGGCGCCATTTCCATACGTTTTGCGTAGTCTGACTTTACTGCCGCCGCGTCGTTGTTATTATCCGCCAACGATGAAAAATTTTATTACCATATTTATTTTTTAGGGCTTAGTTAAAAGAGTTGAAATAAAACAGGCGAAATATCAGGTTTTGGATGCGCTGGCTATGCGTAATCGTTATGCGTAGTCGGACTTTACTGCCGTCGCGTTATAGATCGAAAAAAGTTATAGATCGCGCATGTAAGTTGATTTTCCGACTTTGAACCTCGTTTTTCTCTAAATTGCTTGGGCTACACACAAGTATTTGCGTTTTTTACGCAGGAAATATATATTGTCGGGTAAATTCGTACTTTTTCAAAAGTCTGCAAAATCGTGACATTTTTAAGAAATTGAAGGGAATATCGGACAAATCGTTGTTAAATATCAAAATTCCTGACAAAACACTATTTTAAAACATCTTTACATTAGCTAGAAGGGCGAAAATGAACCGGAATTAACTCGCGCTCATCTATCCGGAAAATTCGCGTATCCGGAATTCGGCGTTTCCCGAGCGTTCCGGATAGTCGAGCTTTTACTGTAATGCTAAGTGTGAAATTAGCAATATCCATGAGAGTTAATCGCACAACAAACCAAAACGGAAGAATTTTACAGAGGTAAGTAGGAATAAATGAGGCCCTCACACTCGCTCAGATAATCAAGTTTAATATAATGAAATTTTATACACCCCAAAAGATGCAATAAACTTTCAATTTAATTGTATGTTAAAGCATCTTAAAAACTTGCCACAAAACGAAGCATGCTGTTCTTTCTGCATAGCTAATACACTGGAAATTTTCCGATTTTACCGGACCAAAACATACATAAAACAGATATTCAAATAAATTAAGTAAATAAGTAGATGTAAACCTACCTAGTCATGTAAAAATCTTTTACATGACAAATTACAACTTTCGCAGCTATGATAAAAATATTAAAAAAAAGATCAGTGTACAAATGCCTAAATAGACAGCTTACCCTCTCTGAATGCTATGTCTCAACCGAAATGGAATGTGTTTTATTTCGATAATTGCAACGAAAATTTCGAAACGCATCCTTCCCCACCAGAAAAAAAAGGAAATCAAATGCTTTATGAAGACAACTCAAAACTCACTCATTAAGCATCTGCACATTACACACAATCATTCAATCAATGTACTCAATAACCAACAGAAGTGTTTTTAATACGACTTTTTTCTTTTTATCTTTCTTTTCTTTTTTTTTTTAAGTCAATATTTGCAAACAACATACGTCTCAACAAACTTGAAGGCATTAAAGAAAATATTTTACACAAAATAAAGGATTTATATCAAGTGTTTCTTTTTTTTCATGTCTCTTTGTCAAAATAAAGTCTATTTTATGAACAACTGCATTTACACTTGAGATTCTAGACTTTTATTTTAAATACATGTTATTTAACACACCAATATAAATGCAGCAAAAACTCATTAAAATTACAAAGCACCCGAAAAGAAATTTTAACCCAATAAAATTTCATACATTTGAACCCAATAAATCTTCATACATGTAAGTAAAGTCGAGAGTCAATAATAAATCACTTACTTGAAAGAAAAGAAAAAGAAAAATACATTTATGTCTTACAATGAAAAATAATTAAGTTGACAAGTTTAGTTACAACAAAAAAAATTACATTACCAAAAGATGCTGCCTTTTTCTCAAACTACATGTTGCAGAGGAAAAAAAACAACTTGAAATTTATAAAACTCAAACATCATAACATTTGCACTTTCACTCACTCAATTGTTAGTGTAATGATTCAAAAATTAACATTAATTTTCAGAAATAGTAAATAAGTGAACAAATTTAAATACTGTAATACCATTTTATACCTCTCCACAATTAGTTTTAAACATGTATAAGTCTTTTCAAGAGCCTAAAAATTCAACACATGGGTTTGATGCTCAATACTTTGTTTATTATTTTTTTTTAAAGAAGTAAATATATTATTATTTTCTTCATTGCTTCAAGTATTTCTAACAGGAGTTTTAGGTTTTTTTTATATGAGCTATTTGCAGTGGATTTCTAAAATTTTAGACTTTTGTTAACAGTCAAATTGGGTCGGTACTTATGTAAGCTTTAGAATTCGAAATTTATCAATAATTGTTTCTATAATTTGAGCATTTTTTACTGAAAATAGATTTTACAGAGCAAATTTTGACTATGGATGAAATCCATAACTTTAAGGTGTGTTGATGCCTTGCAAATATTTTTTTTTTCAAAATAGAACCATTCATAGTAATAATTACCACTTATGAGTTAAAAAATCTAAACTCACCATTTAAAAAAAATTGTGAATTTTTAGAGCTTATGAAATATTTGCTTAGTTAGATTTAACCATATTTACATGTTTGCATGGGGAATGACATTTTTATTCATTTTGAAGATATTATATAGAATGAGAATCATGTGGATGGAAGAGTTCACGTATTTAAAAGTTACCCATTGTCATTCCTAAATATTTGATATCAAAAATCATTTAATTATGTAAGTATTTTTTTAAATATACTAAATGAACCTATGTTATGAGATTTTTATTGCTGTAAATTATTACCTTTAATTTATTCCAGAAAAGTTAGCAAATAGTGGTATTAAATAAAAAAGGATCTGTCGGTCATCGCCTTGTTCTGAGAAAACGGTGGCTAGCAAGCTAATATGGTGCTAATTTAACACAAAATTAATAACAAACAATTTTAAGAAAAAAATAACTACTAAGGAAGTTTGACTACATCAAATGAAGTTCACATTTTCATTTTCTATTATCAAAACATTTTAAAGCAAAAATATAATTTTAAAAAAAGATGCAAGATTTGAAATGAAGGCATTTTATTTATAATATTGAATGAAAGAGAAATACAAAGTAACACAAAATAAGTTAAAAGGGAGGAAAGTAAGAACAAAACATTGAATGAAAATACATAAAGCCGTTCAGACTCTTGGTTTAGTGTTTCCCCCGGACCAAAAAGGGTCAAATGTTTTAAGATAAAAGGGCTCTTTGAGTTAAAAGGGCATTTTTGAATATTAATTTGGCAGAGGGGTAAGGGATTTTATATGATACTACATGAATACAAAACCCAATCACTTCCCTGTAGTTTTTTTCTTTCTCTATGAAATTTACTATGCAATTATCTTTTGAATAAAAATCTTTTTTGAATGTTTAGTTTGAAAGACTATGTCTTTGAATAATTAAGGTTTACTCCTATTAAATTATAATGGGAAATAGGGAGCCAATCATGTTTCAAAGCCACAAAAGCTTGCTTTCATTACCAATTTTTGCTAAAACTTCTAATACAAAAAAGAGGGCAGGGCCTATTGCATAGTAACATAAAAGGGAGATGGGAACAATGCCCTATTAAACTCCCTGAGGGAAAACACTATTAGTTGGATATTTACATTTAAACATAAAACTTGCTTAGGAAAGTTTATTAGTGTTATAGTCATACTTTAATGAAGTTTAAAATACAAAATATTAATTTTAAAATATGAATTGTTTCATGGACTGTATACATTCACTTCATTCTTTCACACATCAGTAAAAAAGAGACATGACTCAAAAAAATGAGACATCTTCAATTAACCCATCTAGACAAGGAATAAAAGTTTTATTTTCAACAAACCAAGGTAAGAAATTGGCAGCACCTCCTCAAAGTATCAAGTAAGCCCACCCCCAAAATATAGTTCATTGTAGTAGTAAAAAGATGACTAGACAAACATTTCCTATAAGGCACGAAAAAAATTTAAAAATTTGCTAGAGAAATTTAAAGCAATATATCATGAAAAAATAAGATTAAAAACCTCATGTTCGATGTATAATTTCCAGTATCTGCCGGCGCTAGGAAATTGAGCAACGAGTTTTTCATAATACGGCCGTGCTTCTTCTATTTTTTTGCCCTGAAACATAAGTAAGTATGATCATTATTTTATTCACTTATTTTCAAATACATACAAAATAAAACACTAAGGAAACTCCAGATCAAAAGATAATACCAATGAATCACAAAACAAAATTATTTCTACTGTATGGCAAAAATACTAGTACTGTATGGTTATAAAAAAAATAAATAGTGGCCTCGATTTGTCAGTTTTCAAGGTTTCCGTCAATCCCTGAAGTATGGTATACAGCTTCTGGTTTTGGATGAGGTCGTTTTCAGAACGGTGGGGAAGAGCAGTATAAAACATAAGTTCTCACTTTGAGACCAAGCATTTCCATGCTATGCCTCCAATTTGAAAACCTAGGTGACAAATTTCATGCCTAATTTTTGGATTAAATCAAAGCTTTACATTCCAGACTCCTGATAATTGAAATTTCTGATCAAGGTGAAAAATAAATGTTTAAAATTCATAAATAATCAACTTTGTCTTGGTAGAAAATAGTTTTACTAATTGTTTTACAATTTTTTTTAAGTATGCTACTGGAATATGTAGCATTTCAATTCAACAAAGACATTTTTATACAGGGTGTCCACTCCTATCGTGGCCCAATAGCTAATGTCTAAACCGTTAGAGATAAGCATATGGTTCATTTAGGAAAAAATCTCTAAATTACGAAAGGAATTTTGGATCTATGAAATGATTTTCAAAAAATCAAATTTTGAAAGAGTTACAAAATTTAAATTTTTATACAGCCCCCCAGTCCTATCAATCATATTTAGTAAAACATTCTTGACATTGTAACCTTTAAAACTAAAAAACAATCACTGTTCTACAACAAAAATTGAGAGTTATGACGCTTTGAAAAATCAAGATTTTGAAGGATGTTTTACTAAATATGATTTATAGGACTGGGGGGCTGTGTAAAAATTTAAATTTTGTAACTCTTTCAAAATTTTATGTTTTGAAAAACATTTCATAGACCCAAAATTCCTTTCGTAACTTAGAGATTTTTTCCTAAATGAACTATATGCTTATCTCTAACGGTTTAGAAATTAGCTATTGGGTCACGATAGGAGTGGACACCCTGTATTCTGTTATACCTTGGAAACTCGGTAACTTGACACCCCGAGGGACGACGAAATTGTGTCAAGTTAAGCGGGTCAACTTACCGAGGTTCCAAAATTTCAACTATATTTTTTTACAGTTTACAGAAATCGTAACAAAATTAACAGGACAACTTTGAATACCTTATATGGAACAAATCAATAATTCACTGTTAAAAAAATGTCCATAAAGCCCTGCGCTCACTTGCTTGAAAAATATGTGTCCAGGGACAGGGCTAGGAATTTCAAGTTGTTAGCCAATAAATTAGCCAAATTTTAAAAGTATTAGCAGGGTTGCAAAAAACCCGGGTTTTTTTCAAAAAACCCAACCCGGGCGGGTTTTATTGGGTTTTATAGGGTTTTATTGGTTTTTTTCAGATTTATTGTTTCTTTTGCTTGTTGAAAAAGGAAAAGGCACAGGGGGGGGGGAGGATTTCTTCTTTCTTGTTTAAAAAAGAATTAATTAAGAATGATGATTTTTATTTTTGTTTTCATTTAAATAATGTAAATAAATCATCATAAAAAAGACAAAGTAACAAATAACATTTGAAAATTGCTTTAAAGGATTAGTTTACACTTTTTTACTATGCCACCACCAACCAAGTTTCATCATAGATAAATGTTAAAAAAAAATAATTAAATGTAACGATATTTAGTAATAATTTGTGCTCAATTTTCGTAGTTATTAGGATGAAGGTGTAACATTTTAAAATGTATTTTGTACAATTATCTTCTTTTCCCGTAATATTACTCGAGGCCATTGCCAACTGTAAACAAAACAATCGTTGACATCGGCAGAAAAGAAATTGCCTTAGGGTTTTATATATACATTTCATGGGTAGACGTATAAGTTTTAATGCAGGGTAACTTTTTTAAAAACAATGGATAAAATCTAATATAAAAAATGCTGAACATGAAATAAAACTCACTAATTTTAAAAAACCCAATAAAACCCGCTTTTGTGCGGGTTTTATTGGGTTTTTTAGAGTGGGTTTTACCCAAAAAAACCCGGGTGGGTTTTTTTGGGCGGGTGGGTTTTTTGCAACTCTGAGTATTAGCCAAATTTCTATAATCTTAGCCAAGGTTAATTTCAGATTTTTTTTCTTGCGCAAAACATCATTTTGTAACCGAAGTTATAATTTTTATAAAATAAAAACTTACCTTCATTTTAAAGAAACAGCGTAGCATACACTTAAATTAAACAAGACATTTTTCCAAAATTAACACATTTACTATCTTTTCAATCTTTGTACAAACCAGGTAAGCGTCTGTTTTTACTAGTGCACCAATATTCAAAAGCTAAATCAAAATTAAAGTCTTTCATATCTGGTCCTTCAATATTCACAAAAATCAAGTCATCTAAATTTTTAGTTGTCATGTTGCTTCTGAGAGCAGTTTTAATAATGTTTTGTTTGCTGAAACCTCTTTCAACATTTGTAGTACTCATGGAACAAGTAAAGCTAATAGTAGCAATTTCGCGAATGTTTTCAAAACCTCCACAGTCACCATATTTCTTTAAAACCATGCACCAAAAATCTTTGATTGGAAGGTCCCTGTGTTTGAACATGATATACTTAAATGATTTCCACTCTACAAGAAGAGCATCAGAGTTAATAATTGCTGGTATACTAATGTTATTGCTATTCACTTTTTCTTTACCAAACATGTCTGCAAGTTTTCCAATTTCATCGTTGCCATAATTTAGTAGGTCATCTTTCTCCGCTGGCAATTTCGCTGGAGAAAAAATGTCAAAAAGACTGCACTCACTGTCACTCCAATACCTTTGCTGAATATTTTGAATCACATTGTTTAAAAAGTTCACAGCTGTTTTAAATACAGTTTGTATTTGTTTGGGGCTCACAGTTACATCATGGCTCTTAAATTTAACCTCAGTTTGATTTTCATAACCCTTTGGCAAACTGTCCAAAAAGTCTTTTAAATTTTTGCATTGTGGCAAATTTAGATTGTCACCATCAAGCATATTAGTTAATGCCTGCTGACATGACTCCAAGTTGTCTAACACATCAGAAAAAAGTAATTCTGAGCTTTGTAATGCCAAGCATGTAGTGTAAAGAGGCCCTAAAGCATCTACTAGAAAGTGCGTCATTGCTACAAATTGGAATTTTCCCACACTTTTTTGCAAGCCAAAAGCACGAGCATTATTCTTATTATTTTTAGCATCAGATTCCAGAGCAGTTAATAAAGGATCGATTGACGCCAGCATAGTTTTTACACTATTGTAAAAAGACAACCACCTGGTATGAAAAACTTGTTTCAATTTCAGAACTCGTGCACCCAAAGCAGTTTGGGCATTTCGAAGAATGTTCGAATTCTTTGGAGAATATTTGTAATATTTATACAGATCGTTAATAATTCCTTGATATTTAACTAAGTATGGCACAGCATCTGCTGCTTGACCACTTGCCAGAGCAAGTCTATGTATTGCAGTGAGCTGAAAGAATAAAAGGGTTTTCCTTTGTAAAAAGTGCCACAAGACCACCTCTGCACCCAGTCATTACCTTTGTCCCATCTGTACCTAGTGCAATCAAGGAATTCATGGAGAAACCCTTTTCTTTCAAAACTTCTACAACTTAAGCAAATATTTTTTCTGCAGTACAACCTTCATCCAATTGCATTAAATTTAAAAAATGGGAAACAACCTCACCTTCAACAACTGCACGAATGTAAATCATCAAATTTTGGCAATTACCAGTGTCTGTTGACTCATCAATTTCCAAACTGTAAAATTTGGCACTCTTAATTTTTTTTAAGAGATCGTTTTCAATAACCGCTTTTATCGCGGATAGGAATTCGTCGCAGGACTCGTGGTGCGTATATCTCAACCTGTCTTCTGATTTTAACAAGTTGACTTGTGTACAGCCTTGATTTATTATTAGTTCCTGCAGGGGAAGCAACTTTTCTTTCGCAACATTTTCTTTGCAGATGAAATATACATTTCTCATAGTAGACACAATAGCATCTTTCATTTTACTGCAGACATTTGCCATAGCGTGCCGCATTTCCCGATGATGATCCACCGCGATTTTCGCTTGAGAGGCAAATTTATGGTCGGCAGTTTTCTCGTGTTTAGAAAAGTCATCTGCTTTCGGGCAGTCACTGGATTTGCCGGACGTAAAAGTGTTGGTGCAGCCAGCATCGATGCACCACGTGCACACAAGGATCTTCTTGTCGGCAATGTGTTTCAGCCACTTGTATTTGCTGAACCAAGTTTGCTGCAGTTTCCTTTTTCCCTGTGGCCGATGAGGAGCATTCAAATCCTCGGCTTTTCTTTTTTGACTCGAGACATCATCATTTGAACGGGAAGAATCTTTCCGAAAAAAATTTGAAATAGGTGGTGTACCTATTTCGTACGACGCACGATACTGCTCACTGTTCGCATTCCAGCAGAAGAGTGACGCTGGCACGCGGGGTGAAAGAGCAAAGGTTACTCAAAGCGGCGTGGATGAACAGGTTACTACAATTGGCATATTTCGCGGCCGCGCGGCGGAAAATTACTCCGTTTTTCTGCTTTTTTTTTTTTTTAAATTTAGTACTCAGATTCGAAATTCGAGGCGCGATCTTTTAACATTTTTGAAGATTGAGGAAAATTATTTTTTTCCTGTGGAAATTTCGGAGAAATATCCGTTTGCCAACACTTTCGCCAGATCTGAGTTTTATTCGCCAAATTTACGATTTTGTCGCATTTGGCGAGGTGGCGAATGCTTAGCGCGGCCCCTGGTGTCGTACCGACTTATTTCTCTTGCGGTATTGCTCTCTCTCTCTCTCTATAGATATATATATAAATACATTTCTCCAACCCCTTTTTAACCCTGGGACTGTACCAACAGCACAGAGTGTGGCAGCTGACTAGTATTATACACGTATCACTATTTTTTTCACCATATAACATTTTGTATAACTTATGTTTGAAAAGCAGTACCAAATCAAGGGAAATAGCATAATTAAGGGGAAAAAGATCAAAAACCAGAAAATAAGAATTTTTCATTTGTTTTTTAAAAAATGTTGATAAAAACTTCAAAGTGAAACTAATTTCTTTTTTTTTTGGTACATGCGTATTAACTAAATTGCACCTTCAGATTTGGCGGTTTATATGGTGGGGTTTTTGGTGGTTTTACATAACTGCATGCGCATACTACTAACATCCAGGGAGAAAAAAAACCGCCAAATTTATAGCTGCAGTAGAGTTAATACGTAAGTACCTCTTTTTCGTAAATGAGAAAGTCTTCGATAATTTCATTGTTATGAATTGGTGTGAATGGTTGTAAAACATTCACATTAAAAACACACTTTTAGAATTTTATGATATAAAAAAATGGAATGTATATATAAATATCCTTCTTTTTTCAGATGGGTAATCTGACGTTGTTTAGGTTCTCTAAAAGTAATAACTGCCAGCTACGGACAAAACTAAGAAAATTCAATGTCGTTAACACATCTGATAAAATCGCGATTGCTGAAATACTATAGATTAGTTTAGAATTTTTTGAAAATTTACTTCCAGACATTCAAGATTTTAAGCTTTCTGTATCCCCCACAGAACTTAAGTTATATTTTACAGCACTACCACCAAGTGAAAAAAAAATGCTTTCTTTCAACTTCTCAACCATAAAAAACAGAAGTAATATAAATAAACGCAATGAAAGCTATTTTATGACTGTAAAAACTTACTTGTGCATCCCTAACTATAATACTCCATGCTTCAACATCATAACCATTCTGTTCCAGTCGTTTTTCAGCCTTCTTCATTCGGTCATTTATGAATCCCAAATGGCTGTGATCCTGTAATGAAGTAAGAAGACATTTAAATCACAAAAAAGAGGAATATATTTAAATTTCAATATTATACAGTAGTACCTCCTTAAACAGTCACCTCAATTTAAGGGACATTCTGGTCCCAGTCCCTTTGAATGGGGGCCTCTATGTATTTACCTCTAAATAAGGGATACTATGGGACTGCCTGTTCCACAGGCCGCTTTTGTGGAGTGAAAAAGGATATTTTTCATTTTTTCTCATCGTTTGAAAGCTTATATCTCTTTAATACCTGGGAATAACAAGACAGTTTTTGTTTCATTATAAAGGGCAATGTAACACCTTCTTACTCCATGCATTTAAATTTTTACAACCGGTTCCACAGGCCGTTTCTGGGGAGTGAAATAGACCTATTTTCATTTTTTTTTTTTCAAGTTTAAGCAATTTTTTCATAATGAAGGACTACTGGTGACATCTTATTTTTTTCTGTGCTTCTAGTATCTATAACTGGGTGCAAGAGAAAAAAAAATAGAACTCCACTGTCAGTCCTTCATCTATTTTTTCATGCTTGAAATGAGGAAAAAGGCACTTTTTGCACCGCGAATTGACACAGGAAAATTTATATATGCCTAACTTAAACCGTTTCTTTTTATGCACAAATCAAAGTTCATTCTTTTAGCTCTAAAATAATTCATGTTTGATCTTTCTACCATTTCAAATAAATTTACCAGAGCTCTGAGAAAAAAAGATCAAAAATGCCGAATTTTACTCAAGGGCGGAGCAAAAAAATGGCTATATCTCGAGAAAAAATAAAACAGTTTGGAGGTACAGAAAATTGGTGCATATTACCTACCAAATATGATCAAAATCAAAAATGGTGCGGCACGAAAATTTCTGAAAATTTGTTGATTTTATATGGAATGACCCTATAAACAAAGATGACAGATATAATAAAATAGTCAATACGCAAAACAATTCAGTGCTCTGCAAAGATTCAGCTTTTTGAGTTATAAGCATGCTTGGGAACTAAAGGGTTTTGTGTTTGGCTGATCTTAGAGCCGGAATATGCGTTCTGTAATCTTTTCGCCCTCAGTCAGGTAAATTGAGATGAGCAACCCCGAGTTGTTTTTAGTTGTTCAATAAGAAAGCTAAATATTCGATTGCGAAACAAGATTTCAATCAAAACAACGCAAAATAATTAATATTCGTTGCTTGAACTGCAATCGTTTTTTTATCAAATGTCTTTTGGGGCAAAAGACGAGAAATATTGAAAAAACTCAAAGGAGGCACTTTGTTCTGATAAGTAAAGATGATGTCTTAAGTAAACCATGCTTAACACTTTAAGAATTGATATTTCAGTCTCACTAGCATAGTGTCAGATTAAAAATTGTATATATACGAGGTGTGGCTAGAAAATAACCGAACTGATGCTGTAAAAAAAATTTATTTTCCATTATTTACAATTTGATGTTATCTCCTTCAATGTACTCTCCTCCTCGGTCTACAGACCGCTCCATACGAATTTTCCACTGTTCATAGTAATGCTGCAGATCATTTTCGGTAAGTCCATACATTACTTCCGTCGCTTTTTCTTTTACTGCTTCAACACTCTCAAATCTAGTTCCTCTCAAAGCTGACTTGACTTTAGGGAAAAGAAAAAAATCACAGGGGGCCAAATCAGGTGAGTAGGGTGGATGGTCTAAGATGGGAATGTTGTGATTGTTGGAAATCTCCTGAATCTCCACGACAAAAAAAAGCACGAATGTCAAAATCGAAATTCAAGGCAATGATGATTGTTTTTTTTTATGTCAAAGGGATTGTACACATTGATTGGGTACCAGAGGGACAAACAGTGAATCAGCATTATTACATTAGCGTCATGACTACCCTACGTGAGCGAGTACGGAGAAAACGGAACAATTTGTGGAAAAAAAGACATGGATCCTGCACCAAGACAATGCCCCGCTCACAATGCGTTGTCAGTGAAGACGTTTTTAGCCAATCACAACATTCCCATCTTAGACCATCCACCCTACTCATCTGATTTGGCCCCCTGTGATTTTTTTCTTTTCCCTAAAGTCAAGTCAGCTTTGAAAGGAACTAAATTTGAGAGTGTTGAAGCAGTAAAAGAAAAAGCGACTGAAGTAATGTATGGACTTACCGAAAATGATCTGCAGCATTGCTATGAACAGTGGAAAATTCGCAAGGAGCAGTGTAGACCGAGGAGGAGAGTACATTGAAGGAGATAACATCAAATTGTAAATAATGGAAAATAAAATTTTTTTACAGCATCAGTTCGGTTATTTTCTAGCCACACCTCGTATTTGTAAATACACATTTTAATGTTTACAATCAATAAATTATGTTTCAACTCAAAAATGTTTTCATAAAATGCTTCATTTGCAAATTTTATTTTATTTTTGGCATTTGCTCACAGAATGCAATTTCACTAAACTTTGTTTTGGACACTTTCGAACAGTTTTCAGCACACGGGTTTTTGGACAAGAAGGTAAGGGGTATTTATCTCGGTTTTTGCCCTCATAATCGAGACCTTGTCATCACTTTTTCTAAGTACTAAATGCGGAAAATAGACTCTTACCAAAAAACTCTGTGACACATATCACAAGACATTTCAAATTCGCATAATAGTATCGCCATTTTAAGCGGTTCAATGCTAAACAACCAATGTAATTTGCACATTACTTTTGGGAAAACTATTTATTTATAATATTTCATATCGCGTCACCACCATACATAAACACAAAACCACTTGAGTGTGCAAAGTAACATTTTATATATTAGCTCCGGTAAGAAATGTTTTACTTACCTCGAATAAGGTCATTGCTTCACAATACTTTTGCAACACACTTGTGTGAAAGCAGTCTGACTGTAACTAAAAAATAAACAAATATTACACCATAAATTTCTGTAAAATACAATGTCGAATAGGAACAAACAAGCGTCAAGAATAGACAAACTCAAGTTTCTGACTGAGCATGCGCAGTAACTCACGGTTACAGCAACAGTGATAAGGGGGACTGGATTTGAAAATAATGCGTGTGCGCTCGTGCTCCATGAAAACAAAGAAAAAGCTGAAGTTTGTAGGTCTCGTGCTACATAGAGCAGAGTGGTTTCTTAGGCAGGGATTCAAGTGAAACAGGCAATCGCAAATTACAATCGCGACTGGAAATGAATTACATTAGAACGTTTCTTGATAAAAACATCGTGACGTTTGCCTATGAAAAACGAGCTATAGATAAAACGTCACAGCCTACTTGGCGAATAAGAGGAGATTGCTGAGTGCTTGTGAGCTCTTATTGGCTCCACCCATAGTGACGTCATGCCAATTTAAGTTGATGATAATGTAATTCACTTCCAGTAGCGATTACAATTCGAAGCGATAGCAGTGCTGTTTCACTTGAATCCCTGCCTTAGCTATTAATAAATATTAGAACGTGGGGCAAAGTGAATGCGTAAAATATTTGAAGTTTGCAGCACCAATTATTTCATTTCATTTGGCGCAGGAGGGGATGATGAGGATGGATGCAGAGAACTAATGTCTTACAGAGAACAAGTCCTCCTAAGTCCTCCAACCAACTATTTAGCGATGTTTTAACTAAGTTCTTAAACAAAAACTTGACTCCAATCAAAAAATATATAGCTTTAGGCAGGGATTCAAGTGAAACAGCACTGCGATCGCTTCGAATTGCAATCGCTACTGGAAGTGAATTACATTATCATCAACTTAACTCGGCATGACGTCACTACGGGTGGAGCCAATAAGAGCTCACAAGCATTCAGCGATCTCCTCTTATTCGCCAAGTAGGCTGTGACGTTTTATCTAGCTCGTTTTTCATAGGCAAACGTCACGCTGATGTCACGATGTTTTTATCAAGAAACGTTCTAATGTAATTCATTTCCAGTAGCGATTGTAATTTGCGATGGCCTGTTTCACTTGAATCTCTGCCTTAGGCAGGGATTCAAGTGAAACAGCAATGCGATCGCTTCGAATGCAATCGCTACTGGAAGTGAATTACATTATCATCAGCTTAACTTGGCACTGACGTCACTACGAGCGGAGCCAATAAGAGCTCACAAGCAGTCGGCCATCTCCTCTTATTCGCCAAGTAGGCTGTGACGTTTTATCTAGCTCGTTTTTCATAGGCAAACGTCACGATGAACGTTCTAATGTAATTCATTTCCAGTATCAAGAAACGTTCTAATGTAATTCATTTCCAGTAGCGATTGCAGTTTGCGATAGCCTGTTTCACTTGAATCCCTGCCTTAAAGCTCAACGAAAAAAAAAGTCATTTTAAAAATTCGATACGAGCCGACAGAGTGGTGTAGTGGTTAAGGCAGGAATTCAAGTGAAACAGGCGATCGCAAATTACAATCGCTACTGGAAATGAATTACATAAGAACGTTTCTTGATAAAAACATCGTGACATCAGCGTGACTTTTGCCTACGAAAAACGAGCTAGATAAGACGTCACAGCCTACTTGGCGAATAAGAGATCACTGACTGCTTGTGAGCTTATTGACTCCACCCGTAGTGACGTCAGTGCCAAGTTAAGTTGATGATAATGTAATTCACTTGAAGTAGCGATTGCAATGGTGTTTCACTTGAATCCCTGCCTAAGACGCTGGCGCAGCATACCAGTATTAGAACCCAAATCACAGCCGTGGAGCAGCATCAAACCGGCTCCAGCTCCAGTCGGTGGCTATTTTCATGATGCAGAAAATCGACATGGCATGTAAAAGATCGCTCGAATACTCGTTAGGCATAAAGTATCTCTTGGCAAAATTGAATTCCTAGACAGATTCGCAAACACAAAGACAACATGTAGTGCAAAAGTGTAGTGAGTAATAAAATGCAAAAAAAGCTGTTGAAGTTTAAAGACGTTCTATCAGCTTGATTGGCACAAAAAGTATGAAATAAAATAAATATTCGATTCCTTAATGCGAACAGTCAAAAATTTCAGTTGATCTAATTATATCTTTATATGTTAATTCTAAAGCAGGAAATAAAATTTAAATTAAAACTTTGAGAGACGAAATAGGCGGTACATTTATTTTTTTTTTAATTTCAAGTTTTATTTGCTTTTAGAAATAATCAACATATAAAGATATAATTAGATCTAGTGAAATTTTTGACTGCTGTCATTAAGAAATCATATATTTATTTTATTTCATACTTTTTAGTGTACATCAAGCTGATAGAAAGTCTTTAAATTTAAAAAGCTTTTTAACATTTAATTTCAAAGTTTTTTTGTTTTAAAATTTTCTAATTTAAAATCTGTTCAATATTTGTTACAATATTTTACACTGACATTTTTTTCCACTGAGAAAAAAAGTAGTTAGTTAAAACCTTTAAAAAATTGCCAATTTTAATGGAAGTACTGAGCAAACATGCTGCATCTGTATTTTTTTTTAAAATCTACCTCTTATAGAGACCACTCGTATAAAGACCTTTTTCTGTCTAACGGAGGTGGTCGTTATATCGGGACACAATTGCATTCATTTATTTAATGTTTGTCAGGCTCTCGTGCTTTCTCACTAATAATCAATTTTTTAAATTCGTAACTTATTGTAATTACACACGATAGGAGAGTGAGCTTACTGCGTCAAAGCAAGCGCTTGATCACTGCGCCGGCTGAGGCACATCTTGGTTACGTTCATAAGACTTCAAGAGCTCTGCAGCAATGAAAGTGGAAGTGACGTATATTACGCCAGGCTGAATTTAACCCGGCAACTGGAAGCACAGTGCGAAAATGATGACAGAGGAAGTAAGAAGAGAAATAGTCTTTAAAAAAGAAGACAGTTTCAAGTGGGAGTTAGTGAATTTAGTGCATCAATGGCAGGACTCCTATTTGTATCTTGTGGACCCCCAATTTTTATTTTCTTTATATGGACCCCTTGCTAACTCCAGGGGATCCCTGGGGGTCCCTGTGGACCACTTTGAGAACCACTGCTCTGGATTGAAATTTCTGAGTGAGTGCTATTTATTAGAATTGACTAATTTGTGTTTTTACATACTAAATGAAAAATTCTGTTACGAAGTGGAATTACCTCAAGCTCAATGAAGGCTGGATGTTCAGACAGTAATAAAAAAAGCAGTCAGAACAAAAGAAAATATTTATTGTACAAGTGCCAGCACATAACTATGTAAAAATGCAACAAAATAAATAAACCATTTTAAAACAATATACATCCCAACAGAAACATCAACAAATTTGTATGGTAACACATTCAGCTATCTGCACTTTGATTTAGATAAATATATATATATATATGACATTTTATAACAATTTATTAAAAATAAAAGATATCAAGTAAAATAATAAAATGTGGCACAAATTATTATTCATTCAAATCAATAAATAATTTATAAATAAGTTTCGACCTTTATATATATATATATATTTAAATTTATAATAATCCCTGAAAAATAAAGAACTGACCAATATCATGAAATTCACTTAAATTATAAGTGAACTTTTGTAAAATTATTTTATTAACACATCTTACACCAACGCTTAATTTTGTACTCACATTTAGTTTCAATGCTTTAAACTTGCACATGGCGAGAGATTTGAGGTAATACGGAACTGACAGAACTGATATTGAAAAAAAGTAATTGAAATTTTCAAATGTTTCTAAATTTAACCTTAATTTAAACATTCCTCATGATTTGTCTACATCTAATGTAGAAATAGCATTTTTCATATTGCTCAAGGAAATATTTTGATTAAATTTTCTTTGGGCATTCTCTACACTTCACAATTGAACTTGTCAACCATTTACACTAATAGTATATAAAAAAAATGTAATTGTTAAAATTTTCATTTTTTTTTCTTCATGAAGATTATATTATTGATGAGAGCCAAAATTTCATGGACACCAATCAATGCTTATAAGATATAACAGCACATATTTTTGGATAAATTATGAAGGTTTGCTGCAGCATTTTAAAAGAAAGAATGAACTTTAATGCTGTAAGGTTCAAGCAAAATTCAAAAACTCAGCAACGTTCAAATCTAACAAAAAAAAAAAAAAAAAAGCTACTATCACTAGCTAACTTGCATTTCTTCTCTAAGTAAGGTTGGCATGTAATATCATAAGTGGGATGATTACCATTGTTTGTTTTTGACAAGTTTTGGAATATTATGTTGCAACTTGTTAAAAAGGGGTCACCTTTAATATCGACCATCGTAGCTAGTATTTTGACTCTATGCATGCTAATGCAGGAAATATAGGGATTCATGGATTAAAAACTGTACCAGAAATTTTTAAAAACGGCAGTTTTGTAGAAAATATTCACATGTGACCTCAAAAGTGAGTAAATTAGTTTCCTGCCCTTTTTAATTTCATTTTTAGAGCCCCGCCCCTCTCTAGTTGAGAAGCCCAGGTCTAAAGTAAAGAATATTATTTCTAATAGGTTTTAACTATATGTATACTACATGGAATGTGCATAATTCAGACACAAGATTTAAATAATAATAATAATAATAACAAGTACCGCGAAAGTTAAAAAAATTGATGTATAAAATAATTTTTTCTTTTCCTCTTAAAACAAGCGAGAAAAAAAAAAAAATTAAATTCATGGAATGTTCCGTTCTGCAAACATGACTTTACCCATTTTAATGTGATTGTATAAAAACAGGCAAAACTAAAAATATTAAAACCTCAATAAAAAATATTATATTTGCACCATAGTTGCAAACTTTTGAAATAAATTGTACTTAGTTTATACTTCAAAGTAATGAATAAAATTTTTTGAATTCAGATGTGCCCAGATGGGAGGTTGCTGTGACCTCAAAAAAAAAAAAAAAAAAAAAAAAAAAAAAAAAAAAAACCATTTTGACTTTTTTTTTTTACAATTTGAAAAATTTTGAGAAGGTATTACATTATTAAATTATTTTTTAAACACAACACCTACTGACTTTTTATTTGCTAACGGTATGTGTACATGCTCATATTTTACCATTCAGTAAACTTTTGTTCCTTTCCAAACTTCCCTTTATGTACCCCTACGAAAAGTATTATTATTAAAGAGACTTCCTTAATGAGAACAACAGTGAGAATTATCTTGTCATTTGCTTTTAATATAATAAGAAAATTAATTAAAAATATTTCCTCTGCTTTTGGGTGAAATAAGAATTCAAACTAGAAATTTATTCTATATTGAATTCAGACAAAAAGACAACCAATTCCACTTTATTCATATACTTGTCTGCCTAAAAAAAGAGACAAAATATTTTTCCTTTGCAATTCAAAATTTACTTCAGATTTATCAATTAAAACTAAGCTTTTTTTTTTTTTACTTTTAATATTTTGTGAAAGAAAGTGTGTTGTATTTGAATAAGTAACATAATGGGGAGGAGTTCAATAAGAAATATAATATTTTAGTAATAATTTCATAAGACAAGTATTAAGATGATTATGATACATATATATGTAAGTATATACTGTTTATTTTTTCATATATTAAATGCACAAAAGTTATTTTTGGTAGAAAATAAAAAACTTCTGCTTTCACACGCATCAAGATATATCTTCTTTTTAAAAAACGATCACCATAAAAGAAAAACAAAAAGTAATAATTAAATGCAAGTAAAACCACTAAAATATATAAAAAAAAAAGAATTTTAAAAAGAGCAAAACCCTCGTTCAAAACCAGGGTTTGATTCATCTGGACAGCCATTTAGCTGTGCATACGGTATAAATAGAAGCACAAAAATTTATTTCTTCCGGCAGCATTTTGTAAGTTTGGAATGTATTTTTGCAATTTTCTTTTATGTCAGTCCTTTGAATTTAAGATTAGTATTTGGTTGGTTTATGTACCTGGCTCAATTTATAAGTTAGTTTACTTGGTCGACTTGAGTTGGATATAAATAGGATTGAGTAAATTAGAATTTTAGGGTACATAATTCAGTTGTTTAAATTTATCAAAATGAAAGATGTTACAGGGTTAAATTTTTGCATAGAAAGCAAGACAAGGGGTCATTGTTTTAAGCTATTCAAATCTCAGGCTAACCTGGAAATTAGGAAAAATTTCATATTTTAGAAGGAGCTTGGAATAGTCTACTTGAAGAGGTTGTAATGAGCAAGGGAGTGAGATAACTTTAAGTGGGCTGCTGATCTTCAATGGGGACTATAAACGGACTAGGACTAGCCTAGCTGGGCCCAGAGCCTGTTGCTGGTCCTTACATTTGTATTAGTAATCATCCAAAATATTCTAAAGACAACAGGGTTTAATTTGCATTGAAGTTAACAGGAGTTCCAGTCCCTGTACTCTTTTCCTATCCTACATGAAATTCAGGCTACTTGCATTAAAATTCAGCTCTGAGGGCTACCGGATTCCTGCCCTTCTTTCGTTACAAAATAAGCACTGAAATAGACCCAAAGCAAAGAGAATTTTAAAAGATATCAATCTGAAGAATCAGAGAGAATGTTTAAGACATTTTATAGAAAATAAGAATGTCACAAGCCTCAAGAAAATATTCAAATGCATTTTTTCCCTAAACTTTGAGAATGATAACGTTTAGATATAATAAACTAATATTTTAAAGCATAACAATGTCAATATATAAACATAAATAAATGTGCGCAAAAATGAAATAACAACAATACCCGTGAATTAAATTGAAATATAGGTTCAAAGAGAATTTTAAAAGATATCAATCTGAAGAATCAGAGAGAATGTTTAGGACATTTTATAGAAAATAAGAATGTCACAAGCCTCAAGAAAATATTCAAATACGTTTTTTCCCTAAACTTTGAGAATGATAACGTTTAGATGTAATAAACTAATATTTTAAAGCATAACAATGTCAATATATAAACATAAATAAATGTGCGCAAAAATGAAATAACAACAATACCCGTGGATTAAATTGAAATATAGGTTCAAAGAGAATTTTAAAAGATATCAATCTGAAGAATCAGAGAGAATGTTTAGGATATTTTATAGAAAATTAGAATGTCACAAGCCTCAAGAACATATTCAAATACATTTTTTCCTAAACTTAGAGAATGATAACGTTCAGATATAGTAAACTAATATTTTAAAGCATAACAATGTCAATATATAAACATAAATAAATACGATGAGGGCAAAAGTGAAATAGCAACAATACCCGTGAATTAAATTCAAATATAGGTTAAAACAATCTTTCATAATATAAAAAAGTACAGCCTTGTGCAGTTAAGCAGATTTAAGAAGCATGTTTTATCTCCACTTAGCTTTGCTAAAATATCCTCTAAGACAGGAAGAAAAAAATTTAAATAGATTTTTTTTCCTAAACTTAGAGAATAATAACGTTTAGATATAATAAACTAATATTTTAAAGCGTAACAATGTCAACATATCAACATAAATAAATAAATGTGGGCAAAAATGAAATAATAACAATACCCGTGAATTAAATTGAAATACAGGTTCAAAACAATCTTTCATAATATCAAAATGTACAGCCTAGTGCAGTTAAGCAGATTAAAGAAGTATGTTTTATCTCCACTTTCCGTTGCTGAAACATCCTCTAAGACAGGAAGAAAAAAAAATTGAAATAGAAAATGCGCCTTAAATGTCTTGCTTTAAAAAAAATTGATACAGCAAATTGGAGGCAAACTCTTTTATGCCAATAAACTAAATACTAAATCACAAAAATTAACAGGAAAAAATATGAGTTTCATAAATTTTCGTACATTCAGTTGAAATAACCTTTGAAATTTAAGTTTAGAATTTGATTTATGTTTCTGAGAGAGAAATTATTTTTAAAAATTAGAAATGCTAAGTCCAACCCCTCCCCCTTTTTTGCAAGACTTTAATATTGCACTTGCTTTGTAAAACTCATTTTATAGTTGAATGAATTTGTTTTGTTTTTGCATACCTTGAACATTGGCAAATGCATCACATAAATATTTTGAACATTTAACAAAAACTACATTTAGTATATATAAAATTTGCTCTTAAAACAACTAGAAAGCATACTATTATTTGATACTTCAAGTTCTGAAAATTTCGACAGTATAAAAGACAAAATTATTTATACATTTAATATCAGCAAAATATTTGTTATTAAAAGCGTAACTGGAAAACATTTTTTTCCCCTTAACTTCTATTCAGAAATAAGATTTATATTTTTATGAAAAATAAAATAGAAAAACAAGGAGCAACATTTATTTCTAATAAATTATCAAATTGTTTGAGAAAGAATGCGTGTTGTTTTTATTTAAAGGGGTTTGGAGATTTTTATCAAAAAAAAATATAGATAATGGAATTATTTTCATTCTATTTGTATGCTATTGTCTATATTTTTCAATAAAAAAATTATGATTTAATGATAAGAGCTAGGTTATTGGACCATAATGTATAAATATATACGCTATATGTTTCCAATTCAAATTCTCCCAATACCTATGATTAGCAATTGACAAAAGTTAAAAAGAAAAGTTACAAAAATATTTAAAAAAAATAACAAGATTAAAAAAATTAAATATAAAATGAGACTTAAAATTAAAAAAGGAAACCTTAAAATAAAAATTAAGAATTTCTAAGTTTATACATTGGGGGGAAAATCACAATGAAAAAAATGCTAAGTTTGTTTTAATTAATTAAACAATAAAAATGCTTTATAAAAAGGGTAAAAAAAATGGTGATGAAATTCAACACTTTATATTTTACATCGAGACATATAAAAATAATTAGCTTTCCAATTTTGTATCATAATCACTTGTACATGAAAAATTTTCTTCATAATTTGAACATTTGATAAACATTTAAGTTTGCATTTAAAAATTAGATCAAGTAGCTGGTATTTATTATCACATTGATTTTTACAAGTATTCCACTCTAGCTAGGAAAGATCATCGATAACGGAAAAACAATAAGGAAAGCGAAAAGAAATGTATACATTACATGGACAATTCCAGTAACCAGACCAAAGACCAGCACCATTACATTGGCATGCACATTCAGAAATGGAAGCGACACTATACACTTGGATACAGCACCATAATATTGATTTCAAGGACAATACATTGCACATTAAGACTAAGACCTCTCTTTCTAGAAATTTGGATTAAATTACACAGAAATGAGAGGTAGATGGAAATAGGAATGTGTATACATAGAATATATATATATATATCATATATATATATGTATATAAAAGAATGAACATCCTATAAAAATATTTTCTTGATTAGTTTAACCAAGCAGTTTTCTGTTCAAAAAATGTTTCCATACATTCCAGATCAATTCAAGCTCACTTCAGTCATGAAAATAATTCCTTTTTTTTAATTTATTTTTATGCCACATAATAATGAAAACCATATACACACATACACTTCTATGTACAAATATGTTAGATTCTATTTTTCTTTCAAAAATACATATCCAAAGAGACAAAAAACCGGAATGTAAATTACGGGCAGCGCTAAGAAGTAGTGAAGGAGAGGACCTGCTGGATAATCATGGCAACACAGATGGCGAAGAACGCAAATCCGCACAGGATGATCATGGCCCACTGTTGGTCCGTTAAAGGTTCTCTGTTTTTCAGACAGCAAGCGATGGAGAATATTCTGGGAGGGGCGGCCTCGGTAACGCTCACCGAGTTTGTGCAAAAAACTGTGCAAGGGCTGAATGGACCGGGAAGTTCGCCATCGGTACAATGCCTGACGGCAGCAACACGAACCGAGAATTCAGATCCAGGTTTCAAGTTGTGCATGGTGTAGCAAGTCTGAATGCCAGTGTAAAACTGAAAAGAAAACTCACTTTAATACGATTTAAAAAAGGGATCAAAAGTAAGTTCAGTACCAAGATTGAATGCTAACAAATGTTACAATTTTCCCCAGAAAATTGAAAATTGTAGTTTGATCGAGATTTATACAGATACTTCATCGATAAATTCCAAAGGAAAGGTCAACACGATTGAAGTTCTCTTTACAAAAAAGAGTTTGTACTTGTTAGTTAGTCTGTGCAATGTTTCTGTAAATTTTTGGAAGCATTGGTCAGTTTTGTTTACAGAACTAACAGTTTTTCGAAGAAAGTTTCCAAGAGCGCTCAACTTTTACAATTTTTATTTGGAAAAGTCCCTCCCTCTCTTTTCCCAGAAAAGAAACAAAATGTCACTTTATGATATTACAATTTCATATTATAGAACATATTCCAAGTATCATCATGAAACATTTTATGCAGTTTCCATTAAAACTGAAAGTGTGTTTAACTTTTGACACTTAGCTAAGCACAGTACATACTGGTGATATTGCTGCTATGGAGATTTTTTTAGTTGAAGATTTACCAATGTAAAATAATTTAATTTAGTGACAAGAAATTAATTACAGTTATCAACACATTTTGTAGGAAAATAAATAACTTGAATAGCCCTTAGAAAAGCTAAAATCATTCCTCTCAGCTCAGAATCCTTCATCTTGAACACAGCAAGATGCCACACAAATAAGTGGAATTTTCAGTTATAGTAAACACAATAACCACTCAAACATTCAATAAATTTCACAACTACAATTTACATTACAGCAAATATAAGATAGAAAGAAAAATTACCACATGAAAATCAGATTCTTTTGTACCAAGTTGAAGCTTGTACGAAAGCATATCTTCCCCAATTGGTTTGGCAGCCATCCACTCCACAACACATGAAGTTTCAGATATACTAGAAACTTTAGGTGCTGCAAAAAACATTTATTCATTTCACATTTTGTACAAGAATAATTATTTCAGAAACAAAATATGGATTACAGGGCCGTAGCCAAACTTTTACTTCGAATAGTATTTTACCAAACACATTTCTTGTGGATTCTATATGATCAATAAAACTTCATGTTTTACACATTCTGTCACTTTTTGTTACAATAGGGTATTTTAATGAGAGGGTGCTGCTTTAAGTGTATTCACATGAGCAAATGAAGAATCTACTAAATGAAGAAAAAAAATCTAAAGTGTACACAGCATGATTTTACCCCTGCTAAATATTTGATGTTTTTGTAGTAACTCGAAAGAATAGATGTGTGTAGGTAAATTCAAAGTAATACCTATCTTAAATTCATATACTTTTTGGCATCAATAAAATAGGGTAAATGTACAGCTCAGCACTTTCACATTTAAATAATTTTGAATGATACATATGTTACGGTCAGGTGTTTAAAATCTGAAGGAAAATGCTGTATTGTTTTGTATGAGACAATAGTCCCAATAACAAAAATAAATACTGCATTTAAAGCACTGCGGGTTGTACAATTATTCAGTACAGTTGACGCTCGTTATAACGACCACACGTTATAAAGACCATCCTAATATAACGACCGGTGAGAAAACCCCCAACTGTATCCCAATATACTCTATGTTCTACCTCTTATAGCAACCACTCGTTATAAAGACCGTTTTCTGTAGGACGGAGACGGTCGTTATATCGAGCGTCGACTGTATTTATTTTATTTTTCAAATGAAATTAAAAATAAATGAATGAAAGTAATAATAATCTTTTTTCAGCACTAAAAGGATAATAAAGAGTGATTTTTGGAACAGTTTTGAAAATTTTCAGAGGGGGTTTAAACCCTAAGAACCCTCCCCTAAAATACGGCCCTGATGGATTATGTTACATACTTGAGGTTGGTTGAGGCAGATTAATTTAAAGCAAGGCCGAAAACATTTCTTGTCAAATGTATGTTGCTATTTTGAGCTTACTATTGAACCCACATTTGCACGAATAATTCTAGAGAGCTCAGATCACAAAATAATCAGAAGGAAACTGCCAGCAGTTCCTGGGGTAAGTACAAGGGGCAGTATTAATATAGAAATTTTCAGTAAGAAATGCTGTGCTTTTGCAAAACATATGTACTGTAAGCAAAAAGGCAGAATTTTGTAGTAAAAAATATCGTAATAAGACTTAATTTAAAATAGAATTGATATTTGTGCATTGATAACTAGAAAAATTCCACTGTTCTCTTTCTGAACTACACAGCATTTTTAAGCACATTTCGATATGAAAACAATCCTCGTTTAAATTGCATCAATAAGTTTATAGAGCAAATTATTTTGTGAAAATGCATATTTTACGGTTCAAAAAAAAAATTAAAAAAAAAAAAAAACTTTTTTGCATTCTATACAATTCAGCTTTGAAACATTTATCAAATAATTACGTTATTTCATTCCATAAAATTAATTATTTTTGAAGTTCGAATTGCATTTCCTACAAGTGTGCAGATTATAACAGCCTCTGCATCAAACTTTTAGTAACTTATAAAACATCACAGCTAACCTTTGAGAGCAGGAGGAAGAGCTCTTTGGGTCGAAAAAGTGTAAACATCCGAGTAAGGCCCATCACCCTCTTCGTTGGATGCATAAATACGAAAATTGTACGTAGTCAATTCCTGCAGTTTTGAGACTTTGTATGAACTAGAAGTCCCTTGGTAGACAGGCATGAACCTAAGAAATAGAAAAATGTAGAAGTCAGCTTTAAAAAAATAATCAAAAAGATATATTGAATAAAAAATGAATTACTGTACAAAATAAATTAATTAATGAGAATATGCAGCAGAATATCTCTGGGACAATAAGTCTCCCAAATTTCAAAGTGGTTCTGCTATTTGTAAATTTATTGCCTACCATGTTTCACACTTAATATTAATTATTACCCCCAATGTTTATATTTCTTTGTAACATTTAACTCATTTATCATCACATCTGTGCTATAGTTTTTTTAGAAAGGCAAAGATTTAAAAAAAAAAAGATGGGGGATAAAACAATTGGAATATTTTAATAGATGTCGATTTTTCCCACCCGTTGTTGGCGGAGAGTAACATTTTATTTTTTTGGAATCAGGTAATTAAAACGCTATCCATCGAAGGAAGAATGATGATGTAATAGTAACTTTAAAAACTACAAAGGGTAATTTAAATAGAAATGTAAAATTGCACAAATCGCAATACATAAAAAACAATTTCTTGATGCTTGTGAGTATGATTCTGCTATTTGTAAATTTATTGTCTGTTATGTTTTACATTTAATACTTATCTAATTATTATCGTCTCCAGTATTTTTATTTAAAGTGGTATATTAAAGAGAGAAAAGTTATGTTCCCACTTGTCTGAAATATATGTGTCATACTGCCTTGTTTTTCTTGGGGACAGCACTAGTATGTGCATACGTTTTTCCAACCCTTTCCTAGACCAGGATTGCACTAATACCACAGAGTATGGTGACCAACTCCTCTGGGTAGAAGGAAAATTCTCTAAAAGAGTTTTTTTCAGAAAAGAATGAATTGATAGACATAGAAACTGCATATCTCTAAGAAACAGTTAATGTAAAAAAATATTCGTAGTAGAAAGTGGACTAAAATAGAAAGGGGGTTAGTCACTTACAGAGGTTCCAATAAATGTGTCAAGTCATAGTGGCAGGGGTGATTGTGAGTTCGTAAAAAAATACCTGAAAGTTTTAAGGAGAAAATGTGTCTGTGGGGGGGGGGGGGGTGTTTTTTTAAACTAAAGCCCCTATTGCTTAAGCACACCTAATTTTATAATTACCTACACATAATAATTAATGTAGGGAAATAAGCGTCAAAAATGAGAACAATTCGATTTTCATATCCGATGCAAATCAATTGAATTTTTTAAAATGAAGGCATCAAAATCAAAACTAGCTGTCGTGGCCGTCACGAAACTTTCTTCTATATCTATCTTATGAATTCTGGTTACAAAATAAAATACGTACCCGCCCGAATAATTGGAGACATTTCCAATTTCCCAATTATCGTAATAACCCTGCAAATGCAGAATGAATGAGCGAAATTGGAAATCATTGCAAAAGCCTCGTTTAGATTAATTGCAAACATTTTATTTGCTAGTAAAAAGAAATTGGCAACAGTTAAAAATTTCAAATCATTGAAAGTTTTCAGATGTTTTGATAATTAAATAGTGTGAAAGCGATTTTTAATGAATTAATTTTTCGCATTGTTGACTAAGCGCAAAAATCACCCCACCCTCCCAATGGGGAGATTGGCGCCAAAATTTAATTGATGCTTGCTTCCATATTGGGTTAGTGTTATTCCAAATTTCATTCAAATCGCAGCAATATTTTGTTGGCATTCAACAAATGTAAAAAATATTCTCGATTAGTTTAAACCCTTGTTTTTGGTTTATTCTTAATATTAAATAATTCTAGTTTCTAAATTTTATTTACGGCCGTCTTTGCCGCTGTTTACAGTCCAGGATGCATCACTTGAATCAGTTAAAGTCAACAGTTTGTTGGGAGACTTTCGTTTACGTCAACCTACGCTCCCATTGGTCAGTCTGGGAGGCGTTGCCCACGTCATCGGGTTTCCTTCTAGAACATTGCTTTTCGTCCAATAGGACGCTCCCACGCCCTGGCATAGTTAGTATTTAGTTCGAATGATTCTCACAGTTGTGGGTCAGTTCCATTCCGTCGATGGTGCGTGAATAGGGAGATGGATTAAGTGTAGCCGTGAGTTGTTTTTAATCATGCCGCTGGGCGGCTTGTTTTTACCGACACTATTTACTTTTTCTTCCGGATTTAGTTCTCAGTAAAAATCAGTTTTAGAATGTTTTAGATAATAGAAGCCCTAGCCTATACTTGCCAAATGTTCCGAGGTACTTTAATGTTTTTCTATTTAAAAGTTGTACATATGTTCTTAAACGCCTAAATAAAGGCTTATTAGTTTTTACTCAAAGTTTCATCTTTTCGTTCTGCTTATGTCTGCCTCAATAGCATTTAGGATTTTGCGTCAATCAAACAATTAAAGGGCTAACATATTTCTCGAGATACAGTACGTGCAATGACAAAATAAGCACTTTTGATTGCGACATCCCCCTTCGAGATATTGACACACAAATTGAATCAGCACCTGTACTCAGTAGGGTCTACTTATGGACCAATTTTCGTTTGATTCCGCCGGTTACTTCCTGAGATATAGCAATCACCCACACGCAGACCACGTGCGATTGCTCCACCCCCTTCGAGATAGTGACAAACAAATTGAATCAGCACCTGTACTCAGTAGGGTCTACTAGAGTCCCTGTATAGAAGCACAGCTTCAGAGTCGCGCAATATGCGACCTTCGCTCGTTGGTCGAAGCGTTCAGTTTACCGCCGCAGGCAATAGAGATTTTCCTCCCGTAGACTTAACATGGAGCGTCCGTGAAGCTATCAAAAATACGACGCTTCCGATGAAATACAGCTATGCACCATTCTTTTGCTTACTTATATCATTGCATGAAGGTTTACTCTATGTGTATGTGCAATTATTTCTGGAAAAATCCCCTTATTTATTTTTAAATCTTCATTTTTGTGTTACGGTAGGGAAGCATACATGTAGTTTCACTTATTATTTGCTTAATATCTTAATATAACTTGTTTATTTCTGTGTTTTAGGATATTTATTTATTCATTTTGTTATTATCACTCAATTATGCCACGGTAAAAGCAGTCTAATGCTTTTAATTTTGCTTTTATGCTCGTTTAAGCGGATCCTTAGCTTGGCAGGTTTTGGCAGCAGCAACGCTCGCCAATTTTTTTATCGCGTGCGAGGATTTAAATTTACGTTCTCTTACTCCTTTCGCATCGGAACTTTTTTTTGTTATTAAGGTCTTATTTTTTCCAAATAGCGCCCCCCCCCCCTTTTAATTTAAAAAAAAAGTGACTTCTTTATCGGTTTACAAAAGTCGTAAAATATACAATTTCAGACTTTATAACTTAGATTAAAGCACATTTTCTCTGAGGGGTGGTGGAAATGAATTTATTTCTGACAAATTCAAGTTTCAAAGACCAGGTATTGAGACTTTCTTTTTCTTAAACGTTCTTTTTTCTTTATTTCCATATTTTATGCTTCATAGTTGATTCATTTGTTTCCCAAAGCTATAATTTTTATTTACACTAAATATCATATAAAAAGAATTGGTAATAATGTAAAAGTTTCACCCTAATACATGACGGGATCATCTAAAGTGTATTAACAATGCTGTAAGAAATGCGCTGTTTTAGTTACAAAGAATGATGCTGTAAACAAAATAATTTTTATTTTGTGTCATTTTCGGCAGACAAACTGAAAATGAAAAACATTCTAACTAATTCCTTTAAATATTTTTGGTACAGAATATAGAATACATAAATACAGCAGGGGGGGGGGATCTTTACTTAACGTGCGTAGGCTCCTAGGGCACCATAAAAGGGGGTAGCTTAGGGGGGGGGGCTACAGCTGACTTAAAAAAAGAAGAAATTTCCTGTTGAATTTTGATGACATTTATGACCGTCTCTTAAAAACAATAAACGCAGATGGATGGATGCAGTGGACTTTCTTCTTCCAATTCAAAGTTTAATTTTTATTTGTATGAAATAAAAGTATGTGAGAAAAATGTAAAACACACTGTACTTAAGTCAGCTCTTTCTTTTCATGAAAAAGTCAACATTTTGTGCGCTTAAAAAAGGTGAGGAGAAAAGCCCTTTTACTTTTGAAATTGAGTGGCACCCCCCCCCCCCCGCCTTTCACCCATCCGATCCCCCCGTATGAGCTGCGTATGACCATGTGTTGCTTTGTTAAGTTATCTAGAAACCTGGATGAATGAAGTTAAAAAAAAATCAAGATTATAAAATACGAGTAAAATCAAGTATGAATTCATTTAAATATCTCGGATATTAAAAAAATCTCATAACTACAACAATGCAAAATATGAAAAATTTATGCTTTTAAATTTTCCCAATATTTCAAAAATGTGTGGAAGTGTCTTTACCTCTTTACGCATCGTATGTTGTTTTGCCAAGTAATCTAACAGGCTAAAGTAGCAGTTTTGCGAACTAGAAAATCGGACAGAATACAGCGAGCGATTACGCGCCAATTCTCGCTCGCGCTTTTCTGCAAGAAACTTCATTTGGTAAAGTCGCTCTCCGTATTGCACGACTCTGAAGCAAAGCTTCTATATAGGGACTCTAGGGTCTACTTATGGACCAATTTTCGTTTGATTCCGCCGGTTATCTCCTGAGATATAGCAATCACCCACGCGCAGAACACGTGCGATTGCTCCACCCCTCTTGGAGGAATTCGCTAAAAAAAGTCAGGTGCACCAGTTCACATGGTGGTACATATGTGCAAAAATTTTTGTGTGATTTCATGCAGTAGTTTTTGCTCTAGCGGGGCCACAAAAATTGGTCACACACATACAGACTCACACACAGACAGACATTTTCAAAAATGGTCGAAATGGACTCAGCGCACCTCAAAACGTGCAAATCCGTCAAAATTCCACATTCGAAAATTTTCACGAAACCAATTCTTTCTTCTATATATTAGATATAGAAGAAAGTAAAAAGATGCAAATAAAATAATTTATTAAAGAAAAAAAACAATTATAATGGCATCTCAACATTTTTATTTGATGAATATTATTACTAATTATTCATCGAAAATTCGAAAAAGCAAAAAAAAATCCGGAGGTTTGAAGATAAAAGCATGATTAAAAATGTCTTATTTTCGGTATTTTCGAACATGAAAATACCGGAAATCCGGTAAAATACCAGAACACAATCACCTCTGCATAGTAGTTTTCAATCATAAAAATTAACACTGGACCAACCATTGGAAAAATAAATATTGACTTACCGAGGTTGGCGAGTTATTCACGTGTGGAGTTACAGGAGGTTCACTGTATTATGTAATTTCTTTATCATCAATGCTATCTTTTGTTTTTTGTATTATCAATGGCAATAGGAATGAGAGAGAACAGTTGCAATATTTTGATAAATATGAATATTCGTTTTTATTATCCACTGTTGCTTGAGATTAATATTTACTTTTCAGAATTATGTAATTAAACTTTATTTTTAATATTAATTAGAGCAAAGAAGATAACCTTATTTACTTGAATGAATACATTTAGTGGAATAGAAGAAACACATAACTACAAATAAAATAAAAATACATTAACATATACAGCACAGAAAAACATTAAATAACTCACTTGTTCGTTTGTTTATTCTCAAGTTCTAGAGTGTAAGTTTTCATGTCAAGATTCTTCCCGTCACCCCACTTTAGACGTAGGCTGTTATATGAATAGCCACAGCACTCTAAAATAGGAGGCAAAGGAGGGAGCCCCCTAGTAACTATCTTTATTGAGGAACTGAAAGGCCCAGGACCAACACTGTTTATGGCTTGAACCCTTAATCTAAGAAAACAGAACAAACAAAAATTAATCTAAATACGAATTATTTATTGAAACTATTACATTGCACTAAAAGCCTACCTACTTTAAAAACTTGATGTAATGAAATTAATAAGGGCTATATGAAAACAAAATCGGGGGGGGGACGACCTTTAAAAATATTAGGAAATAAATGGTGCACAAAAAATTTCTCAGCATTGCTATCTAAGCACTACACATATGAAATCTGCATTTCAGCGTTCTTATTGAACTATTTTTATTAAACAACTTTACAAAATACTGCCGTTTGTTAGGTTTATTATACTCTATTAAAGTGTACAGTACACTAAAAAAATATTACCTGATAATTATCAAAATAAAAGCAATGCAAGCTCATAAAATAATTTTCCTTGCCTGACAGTTACTCGTCAAAATAAGAAATTGTAATTATCTGTTTTGAAATATATTATTGACTCCCCTTTATAGTTAATGTTATGTAAGAATATAGAAAAAAAAAACTCTTCTTCAACTATACAAGCCATAAAAGCTAGTACGCTCCAGTGAATATGAAACGTATAAATACCTCAGTGCAACAAAGTAACAATAGCAGGGACATCATTTCAAGTTTTTCCAGGGGGGGGGGGGGGCAAAGGGTAAAACCAAAATAGAATTTCACTAAAAAACAACAAAAACCACGCCCACTTATATGTAAATACACTGATTTGCCCCCCCCCCTTCCCCCCTAAATGACGGGCCTGAACAATAGAATAGAACGAAGTATATCAAGCACTAGCAAAACAATTACAGACATGCCTCAGGACTTAAATAAACTACTAGCTGCCAGGGCAGCTAGATTAGCTTCCTGCGGCATGTTGATGCATAACGTCTCCCCTCTCTAACTTTTACCTCATTCTGAAGTTATATTATTTGATATAATTTAATGTTCATTCGATTTCAAGACATACCACGCACGTGGCCCGGCGTTGCACGGGCACTTCGTGCCCTGAAAGTAGTGAGAAAAAAATTTAAAGAGACTACTCCCCGCCAAGGCGGCTCGCTTACAGGCGCTTCACGCCTTTACTTTTTTCCTATATAAAAAAAATCATTCGAATTATTGAGATGCTTCACGTCTTCAAGATGGTGAGGAAAGTTTCAGTAAGTTCAGCTCGCTCAAAGGAAAAAAGCAGACATAGATACTCAGTTTTTAATATAAGTAGATGCCTCTTCAACAAATAAATGTTTCAAAATATTACCAGTAGCTAGCGATAAAAATTCTACGTAAGTGGCCCGCTTATGAGTTTCGTGTTTGATTTAGTTAAGCCTTCATTCAAAATTCTCATTATCATTTTTATTAGTTTCACGGCAATCACGTTTTGCAATGCAAGAATGGATTTCATATTTAATCATTTATTAGGCTTAATCGCTTTAAACTTGACTACTTATTAATTGATATCTTTGCTAATTAAAATCGTATAATTATATCAATTGAAACTAATGAAGCCTGAAAAATTACCTATCTATCGGTACCTGGTTCGACTTTCAGGTCATTGGCGTTCAGGAGAAAGAAGCGTGACATAGAAAGATAGAAAGAAAGATAGTTAGAAAGAAAGATAGTTAGAAAGAAAGATAGTTAGAAAGAAAGATAGTTAGAAAGATACTCAGTTTTTAATATAAGTAGATCTTCTGTTCGAACTCGTTGCTCTTCTCCTCTGACTTTTCATCTTAAAACCTCACACTTTGTTGCACGAAAAAAGGGATTCTTTGAAACCCCAAAACACATGTCTGCAATCAGTTTGCTAATTTCTGCTTTGATATCTAATGTTGACTATTGCTAACCCCACTAAGTTTAGATACTAAGATTAGAGATATTACAAAAATTACATTTCTCCACATTACATATATATGTTATTTACATGAATCTGAGAATCCAAAAACATTTTACCAAATTGAAAAGACAAAATTGGAAATTCATTAAAATTGCACATATCTGCTCCATTGCAATTCTTTAAAATAAGGACCACTTTATTGCACCAAAAATCTTATGGGAATCCATGAAAATCCATTCCAAGAAAACAGGAAGTTTGCAGGTCCCCTTCTGATTGGAGAGGAAAAGGTCTAGATGCATGAAATTTTGTTTACAGGTTTTAACACAAGTGGAAGGGCTTTTCCGAAAATTCAAATTCGTTTCTTTTATTTCAATTTTTGAGAATTGCAGCATATTAATGTCTGTAACTAACAAGACATTTACACTAAAAAGAATGAAATAAAAATATTTGTATAAAAAAAAAGAACTTACTTTGATATTGCAAGTAGAAAAATTGTTCAAAAATGAAAAATAATTTAATAACCATTGGTACTACTTTTAAACATAGTTTTTGAAGACGTTGTAAAAACAATAGATAAAATCGTACATACCCACAATTCAATTGCAAATATGAATTTTCATGAACCCAGATTCTTCAACAGCATTAACTTAAGTTTGTTTAAAGATATAAAAGGTTTGTTATTATTTTTGAGCATTTTTTCTGTAAAACATGGCTATGCACCATTTTAACAATAATTTTTGGGCCGACTGAAAAAATTATGTTTTAAAGTAGTACCCATGGTTTTCATGGAGTAAAATAATTTTTTGCTTTTGGGAGCAATTTTTATCTGCAGTTTTTAAGTCGGTCCTCCTCCTTTGTTTCCAAAATATTTTAAAGAATTTCAATCCTTATGAGATTCTTAGTAAATAATATCCTATCCATCTATAGAATCGCATTTGAAAATCCAAGTTGCCTCAGAAAACGATTACAACTTTTACAGAAAGGAATCACTCAGTTGATTTTATGCAATTTATAGTGTACTGATTTTTACTACCTCTTACACATATCATTATAAAGCTTTACACTGAAGAATTCAATATTTAATAGAATTAAATTTGCACTTTGACTATCATAGGAAAAAGAAAACACGTACTTATAAGTTGTTTCCGGAACTAAGCCTTCAATGCAAATTTCGGGAGTTTCTCCATCTGTCGTATGCATTGCATCTCCGATTTCAACGATGTAGCTTAGAATGGATGAGCCATGATTGTTCGGCTCTTTCCACGACAGAGAAATACTCGATGGTCCAATGGCACTCTTGATGCTCGCAGTGGACACTGGGCCCGGCGATGAAGGAGGAGTCTGACAAGAAACACATTCACAGAATGGACCAGCTCCAGCAGAATTAATTGCCTGAAATTTTCCAAGACAAAACAGTAAAGCACAATAAAAGAGACACAAAAATATAAAAGCCCTTTGCATTTTTTACCACAAACTTTTACTACTCAATATTTTGAATGAATTTTCAAAATTTAACTATCGCAGTAACTCAACACTAAGTCACCTTGATCCAAAATTGTTCAAATTAGCAGTTAGTCTTGTTCTGACTTTAAGACATATATATACACGGACAGTTCCACTTATAGCAAAGACACAAAAAGTAATTTAAGGCTACAACCAGTAAGTAATAGTATTATAGCTGCAAAATTACACAAGTCATAAAGGTGTTAGTTAAATTTTATAATTCAGTAGCTCAAAAGTTCTTCATCTTACTCGAGATAAGACCTCAATGTTCCAGTATTCCAAGATTCTCTACTTTCAAGATTAGTTCTCTACTTTCAAGATTAGTACCTTACGGATATATCATCAAGCATAGTTATGGACTTATAAATTGAAACATTGCTATAGACTGTATCAAACTTAAGGAATGAAAAAGAAAAGCCCCGTAGCAAGAGCAAGACCGATTACAGTTGTATAACAAACCGACTGAATTAATTTGCATAAATAGTTTTAACAGTGTTTTCTCTCTCCAACTTATTTTCAACTCTTTTTTTGCATTCAATCACAAACAAAAACATTTCATGATCCATAAAGCTGAACCACAATTCTGCCATACTAAGCACAAAAGTCCTATCTATACTTTTTATCCAAACCGAGTTATTGTATGAAAGTGGTATTTTGCAGCACAATTTAGGTAAATGCAATGTTTTATGGTCATTTCTGAATTAGAAGAATTTTTGAAAAAATGCTGAAAAGAATGAAGTACATGGGTGCGTAAAAATTAAGAAATCAATATCACTTCAGCTGCAGATAAGACTATTGCACTATAGGCAGATCAAGCGATTCAAAGCATAAAAGCTATACATAAATATAAATTTTAGCAAATGGTTTGCAAAATTTGTTTGCATAAAACGTGTTATAAATGATATTGTATCTAAAAATAAAAACAAGTAAAGAATACATTTTCCCCACTAGTTCATAGGATGAGACTCAATCTTTAAACAATGTGCTTAGATTATCAGCCCACCCGATTTTACGCTTTCCCGCTTGGTACGTTTTTATCACTGGTCCAACTGAAAATGTAAAATTGGGGTTCTACTGAATAAACAATTTCAAACTGTACTTAAAAAAATTAATACTTCAAACATGGAGAATCCATGTCTTAATTTCAACTGTAGTTGTTAAATTCTACTTAATATTTGTAACAACAAGAGCTTTTAAAATAATGCTAGAATGTTATATAGCAGGAAAGATACATACTTGTACTTGAAAGCAGTATAATGTGGCAGGAATTAAAGATTTAACTTCAGCATAACAAGATGCGCCAGAATACATCTAAAATTAAAATTTAAAAGCAGAGTTAATGTGGCTATAAAATACTAAAATGCATTACATATACAAATTTTTATTGATAATTGAATGCAGCACATATTTTAAACAATAATCTCATAAGATTCAAGAAAATCAACTACATATAGCAAATTAACCCTTTGAGGACTATAAGCATTGCGGTAGTGTACTTAAATTTGAAATGTTTTTTTGAACAGTATTTTTTTTTTTTTTTTTTGTTTTTAATTTTTGCTAACATTAAGATTCTGATGCTTCAACAGCATGGAAAAAATAAAACTTATTTATACTAGAGATGGAACAAAGTTTTGTTCCGGCTAACCGTTGCTGCCACGAAAATGGGTTTTTACTCTTCAAGGATTTCCATAGCTTTTTCTTAAAGAATCACGACAGAAATCAGAACATTTTTTCTGGCATCTGTAAGACATAAAACTAATTTTTTTCAATTTTTTTCTTTGTCACAAGTTAAAATCACTTTAATTTGATAAACTAATCTATCTTGATGCAGTTCTGGCAGTATGGTGCTCTGTAACAGAAGTTGTTTTTGATACATTTGAATTTTCAAAAAGTACAGTTAAGTCTTATTTCTTCAAACAATAACAACGTAAGGAACTATTACAAATAATACAAGGAAACAAAGTTTTTTGTTTCCAGAGCATGTTAAAAACATAGTACAAAAATAGCTCCCATAAAGCAGATTACTACGTATGAAATGAAGTTATGCTGGAAAGAGTGATGGGTGAAAACCTGTACACTCAGCAGAGTGGCAATGAGATTCTAAGAAATACTAAAGAAGAATACAAAACAAACAAGTGGTTTGCACATTTTAAATGGAGAAGATACTTTTGAAAATTTTTATGAGCAAAAAAAAAAAAAAAGAGTTGTATGAAGCAGAATTAATTTAGTGAAGGGTAAAGGAAGGTTCATTCTTTGGGATCTTGTCAGGGAATTGACGACTAATCCAGGTGATCAATTATTGAGATTTTACTGTACTTACTACATGGCCAGATCAATGCTTATTTTACTGATCAAAAAGAGAACAAAACTAAGACAAGAATGAAAAGCCTTTCTGAATTATAAAACATAATTCTTACCCAATTGCACACAATAAATGCAGACACATTAAAGGAATTATTTAACCCTAAACTATTAAAATCAAATCGAAAATTATTTGAGAGGATAAAAAAAGGCACAAACCAGTTCATATTCTTTTTCTCCATGTTTACTTTCTAAACGGTATTCAGTAATTGCAGCACCATTATTTTCTGGCTCAGACCAAGATACATATATACAATGTGGAGAGCGAGGCACAGTTTGAACATTTTTTGGCATATCTGGTGTTCCAGCACCACTTAAAGTTTCGAAAATTTCGGACCACTGACCAACCTGAAATGTTTACATGTGAATAAATCAGTTATGATCAAAATACAATATTTATTTTCAAGATAAAATGGTACAAGACGTAAGTAATTAATGTATGATGTTTATTTTCAAGAAAAGAAATTAATAATAACATTTTTTTAGAAAAAAGACATTCTTGAAAATTTGTAACTATCAGATTTTAAATTAAAAAGAGAAAGGAGGCAAAAAACATTGAGAATAATACGACTTTTAGCATCACTAGTTATTATATCTTACTGTACTTATTAGGGATGCACCGATAAGCAAATTGGCCGATTACTGATTAATCGGCTGTTGATAATCGGCCGATAATGATAACGATAATTGTTTTTCTACTACCAATTTTACTATCACTGTTTTTTATCTCTTATACAATTCCAAGTTTAGAAATAGTAAGTAATTTATTTCTGGGAGAAGATTTTTTTCCCATTTTCCTAGTTTTCGCAAAATAGTTTCAATATTTTATCAAATTTCTTAGAACCAATTTTCATATTAGTGTCAATAATATTATTAACACACTGTGAGTTATGTTGATTGGAAATACAAATTTATAAAAAAAGGAGGGGGGGGGGAGTGTGTGGTGAACACTCCAATTTAGGGGTACTTTTAATCCATATATTTTAGTAATTAGTAGCAATTCAATTCAGTACTTTTATTCTTTGAAAATGGGAGGTTATCTGAAAGTACTGTGCTAAGGAGAAAACTATCGCCACATGAAAAATGTTGCATCATTGTCTATGTATATTTATTCAAAGTAGGGGAATTAATTTTAAAAAAAAATTATATCAACTGTGAGGATTACTGTTAACAAAATTATTCATCATAGTTTCCTAGTGAAAGTATACTTTAAAGAATAATATCTGAAAAATATTTTTCAGCCGATTAACCGGCCCGATTTTGCCGATTATTAATAATCGGCAAAGTGGCCGATTAATCGGTACTGCCGATTAATCGGTGCATCCCTAGTACTTATCATTATAAAAAAGATAATTTAATGTCATGGAATTGTGCACAAAATTTTATATTTGTTAAATACTATTTTTTGAAAAAAGTATGCTTGACATATGATTTAAAACATAAGAACGTAAGTTATATCTACCCCGGCTTTATTATAAGCTCGAACACGAAATCTGTACATTCTGCCAGGTAGTAATCCAGCGACAACACAATCGGTGCCATGTCCTTTGTATGCAATACGAGAACTATCATCTGGGTTGAGAACTTCTACTTCATGCTCCAAAATTTCACTACCACCATCATATTCAGGATTAGCTAAAATGATGAAACACATTACAGATGAACTTTTCTCAAGAAGAATAAAATACTGGCAATGATAACAGTGAGACAAAAGTGCTACATAATGCTTATATCAGAAGTACCTATAGTAATAACTGAGAGCAACTGAATTCTGTTTCAAATATATAAGGTGTTTGAATGAAGCTTTGACAAGCAAAAGTTTTATTACTAAAAGTTCAGCTGGCGTGGTGTTGGGCTGATGCTGCTGGTGCAACATGATGTTCGTGAGATTTGCATATTTTATTGTATACTGTATACAGGGGCTGTACATTTCATCAAAACAGAAGTGAAGGTTTGACTTATAATTCAACTTCGCAAAGATGGCCTATGACTCCTCCTTTTTTCAGGATTGTCCATTTTTAGGAAGGGGTGATACGCAGATGAAAATTGAGGAATGGGATTCACAATTGCGGCATTGCTTATAAAGCTTGAATACCTCACCTTGCTTACCTTTAATTGGTCTCCCAATTTGAGAAATTAGCCAAAGAGGAAAATATTTTAATTTTTGCACAATCGAGAAAGATTTCTCATTGGATACAAGAAAGTAGGTGGGTCTTGGTTTTATATCTTTCCGCAGCCATTGGCCATTGACTGCGACACCTCCAACTGTTCATTTAAATTTAAAAACAAAATGGTAACATAAGGGTTGCAATAAAGAAAGCAAAGACTTGTTTTCACTTCCTCGCCAAATGCAGTTGGGAATCTCTCAAAGAATTATTTAATATTTCATAAAACTTATCACTTCGCCAAAATGTCGCTAAACTTGCAAATATGGCACACTGGAGTTTCTTCCTTCTCTACCTATTTTAAGGAATGGACTCGTTTTCTCATTTGATTGACACTGGCCATCTCGTTGCGGTTGAATTATACTTATACTGGCATTCCAGCTAATATCATTTAAAAAAATACATTTGTGTGAAAATAATCTTTAAATATGATTTAAAAAAAAAAAACATGAAATTTTAATCTGGGTCATCCAGATTAACAAAGGCATAAAAAAAGAGGTTCTATCATTAATAATCCATTTTCTAAAAGCAAGAAAGGTTAGATTCTGAAAACGATATCGGTAGGACCATGGAATTGATAGGCACAACTGGTTCATAAGATAATACTTACTCCACTTAAGGTGTAAAGACGAAGCTTTCGGCTTTCCTTGAAGTTTTGGTGGCTGACATTTACCGGGAGCAACAGGAAGAGTCGTAACAGTACCAACATCGGAAAACTGAAACAGATTGGGGTTTTTTTAAGTACTAGTCCAATACAATTAAGTCAAAATTGAATCAAAAGTAAAATTCAATACATTAAATAGTGGTAACTGCAATTATATTACAATACCTGTTGTTAATCACAATATGTAATACAAGAAGCATTAAAAATCAAGGGGAAAATGATCAATTTAAAACTTCAACTTCCTAGTGCAGTTTCAAAGTTCATGTGATTGGCAATCCTACTGTAGTCTTTTTTGCTTTTTATTAATTCCTACGATAAACTTCTTCAGACGTTTTTTCATTTATTTTTCCAAAAAGAAAAGAGAATTCTGTTTCTGTCCAAGCAGTCCACAGAGTTATGGTAGAAAAAGTTTTACAACAGTCGTTAAATTTGAAGCCAATTAATGTGAAGAATATACGTCATAAGTTTGGGAGTTTGAAAAAGTGATATGGCATCCAGAGTGCCGTGAAACCCTGGTGACCCGATAACAAGGTTTGACAGTATTTATCCTTACATACTCCCCTATCTCCCCTCAAATACCATGAAGAACTTTCCTCCCAGAAAAGAGAAAAGCAGCTCTGAAAATAGCCCCTTAAAACTTTGATGGCGCAGTCTGTACCCCCCCCCCCCTTTGGTGGGCACCCTTGCCTAACACACAATAATCAAATCCAAAGCAAACATGGAATAACATTCCGGGGCATCTTTTTTTTTAAGTCATTAAAACATTGAAAAATAAAGATCAGCATCAAATCATGCTTTCTTTCAAGTTTGCACATTTTTGTTACTTTAACATTTTAATTGACAATTAATCAAGCCATATGCAACACTGTGAATACTTTCTAATTTACACCCCACTTACTTTCAACATAAAGCTTTAGAATAATCATGCTAGTGGACATTAGTGCAAGACTTGAGAACTTGTACTAATTAAGATCTGTTAGAAAATGTAAGCACCATTAGCATAGATTACTTGATATTTTGTGAGAAAAATAATAAATAAAATGTAGCAATATTTTCACATGTTAGAATTCAGAAGAAAGTAAAATTTCCAAGAAATTATTTTAGTCCGAGAGCCAGTAACAGATATATATGACCAAGTTCCTCTCAAGTGATAATTAGTAAAACGCAGCAGAAAATCGAACTATGAAGCCTCGTGAATGTCAGCTGAGGCTCGGTGGGGGGGATAAGCAGTTGGAACCTCCCACGCTTGAAGAAAAAAAAAAAATTCAGTCATTTCCTCTCGCCTAAAAATTTACCAGATGATAGCTTATATGTAACTATTGATAAATATATACGTCAGCTGGCAGTATCTCGGTGGAAAAATTGTCAGCTGATACTTTGAAGGTCGTTACGTAGAAGTTAGCTAGAAGCATTTACTGACTACACTGTTCGACAAAAAAAAACCTTGAAAATGCTTCTGGTATTTTGAAGGCTGATTCTTATGTAAAATGACCCCCTGAATCCGAATATGACCCCCGTTTTCTCCCATCACGTCCCAATTTTTTTTAAAACGCCCCCCTTTTTTTTCATTTTTCCTTAGTTTCAGGGCTATTATTTTTTTTTTGGAGGGGAAAGGAGCCTTATATTCAACAATAAATTTTTTTGGATGTCAAGAGAGACTCAAAGTTTAAAATCATGAGCACCGAGAAAAAATCGGGGAACTTGGGGGGGGGGGGGGGGCGTGGCCCCCCAAAATATTTGAAAAATCACCAAAAACGATCTTTTTATTCTAGTTTCTTTAAAAAGACCTTTAAAACATTTTTTTCGGTGCAGAACCAGAGTATAGGATCCGCTCCTATGGCTCCTGGGTCAGAAAAAATTTTCACGCTGTAAAATTTTTAAAAAAAAATAAAATAATGCTTTAAAAATCGCACTTTGCACTCGAGTTTTAAAGCAGGTCTTCAGCCAAAAAAAAACAAAATTGTGGCTGATTCTTATGTCAAATGACTCCCTATTTCCAAATATGACCTCAGTTTCCCCCCTCCACCCCCTCTTTCCAGAGAGTCCCCAATTCAGAGTCATTTTACTAATTCAGAGGGGAAAAGTACATTACGTAACCCGTTAACATAATTCTAAAAGGCAACAGAGGTTCAAAGTTCAAAATCATGTACATGTGTACCAAAAATATAAACTAGGGCGGTATACCTCCCCCCTCCCCCCCCCCCAAAAAAAGAAAAGAAAATTCAATACTCTGATTTTTCACAAAAAAAAAAAAGGTTTAAAACGTCTCTTAGAAAAACAAGAAAAGAAGATTTTTTTTTCTTAGTACACCGCCATAGTTTAAATTTTTGGTACACATGTACATGATTTTGAACTTTGAACCTCTGTTGCCTTTTAGAATTATGTTAACGGGTTACGTAATGTACTTTTCCCCTCTGAATTAGTAAAATGACTCTGAATTGGGGACTCTCTGGAAAGAGGGGGTGGAGGGGGGAAACTGAGGTCATATTTGGAAATAGGGAGTCATTTGACATAAGAATCAGCCACAATTTTGTTTTTTTTTGGCTGAAGACCTGCTTTAAAACTCGAGTGCAAAGTGCGATTTTTAAAGCATTATTTTATTTTTTTAAAAAAATTTTACAGCGTGAAAATTTTTTCTGACCCAGGAGCCTTAGGAGCGAATCCTATACTCTGGTTCTGCACCGAAAAAAATGTTTTAAAGGTCTTTTTAAAGAAACTAGAATAAAAAGATCGTTTTTGGTGATTTTTCAAATATTTTGGGGGGCCACGCCCCCCCCCCCCCCCCCAAGTTCCCCGATTTTTTCTCGGTGCTCATGATTTTAAACTTTGAGTCTCTCTTGAGCTTCAAAAAAATTTATTGGTGTATATAAGGCTCCTTTCCCCTCCAAAAAAAAATATAATAACCCTGAAACTAAGGAAAAATGAAAAAAAAAGGGGGGCGTTTTAAAAAAAATTGGGACGTGATGGGGGAAAACGGGGGTCATATTCGGATTCAGGGGGTCATTTTACATAAGAATCAGCCTTCAAAATACCAGAAGCATTTTCAAGGTTTTTTTTTGTCGAACAGTGTAGTCAGTAAATGCTTCTAGCTAACTTCTACGAACGACCTTCAAAGTATCAGCTGACAATTTTTCCACCGAGATACAGCCAGCTGACGTATATATTTATCAATAGTTACATATAAGCTATCATCTGGTAAATTTTTAGGCGAGAGGAAATGAGTGATTTTTTTTTTTTTTCTTCAAGCGTGGGAGGTTACAACTACTCATCCCCCCCCCACTGTGCCGCAGCTGACGGTCATAGGGCTTTATGATACTGTTGTCTGATGCGTATGGCCAATTATCTATTGAGAAGAAATAATTAACCAAATTTTCACCTGGCTCTCGGACTATTTCCTTTACAAGAAAAATTTAACAAGAAATAATTTCTTCAAGGAACATTGGCATAGAGAAATTTTATATACTGAGGAAAAATTTAACAAGAAATAATTTCTACAAGGAACATTGGCATACAGAAATTTTATAAACTGATTTTGTTTAATGATAAAATAGTGAAAAATAGGATAATTGTGTAAATTTCAAATTAAAAACCCACACTTACGACACTAGTTCCACCAGCATTCGTGCACTGAACTTTAAAATCATATGATTTTCCAGGTTCAAGATTTTCACATACAAATTCTATTTCACTACCGTTGTACACAACACAGAAACCTATTTATACAAAGAAAAAAAAAAGAATTATTATAAAGTTACAAAGAAAATAATCATAATAATTGCTAAATGCCTAAAATTTTGACTTGTTCAGATTTTTGTGGCACAAAATGGAATCTACAATTTCATTAAAAAAACAAATGAAAACAGTTTTGAAAAGAAAAATCATTTTCACCATTATATGTGTAAGAAAAGTTTTTTTTTAAAATTAATTTCATTAAACTTCTAATTTTGATATGTACATACAAAAAGAATTATTTATAGCACATAACACATCTTTAAATTCGACAGAATAGTCAGATTTAAAAGTATTTTTCTTTTTTTTTTTAATTATAAACTGAAGCTTAAAAGAAAAGCAAATATTATACTTAGAATATATTTTCTTGTACAGAATTACTGTAACTTCACACAATTAAGGTAGTTTCATTTACAAAACATAAATTAATAAATGCATATTTATGAGGATACACTAAATATAATCTAACCATTCCCACAATCCATATGTAAGCTGTATCCTGTTATTTCAGAACCGCCATCATCCTTAGGTGGATCTAAAATTTTAAAAATACAATTAATTAGCAAATTTTTTTTTACCAAATTTCAATGTGGTTACTATTATTATTATTTTAATTTACAGCACAACACAAATTCTTACTTATTACATATTTACTCACCCCAAGCAACTTTCACAAAATTAGAATGTGCTCGGCCTTTAAGACATGGCTTCCCAGGTTTACCCGGCTTATCGGGTAAAGTTGTATAAGTAACTGTTTGACTCCATGGACTTGATCCTTCATCATTAATGGCACATAACTAAAAATGAAAATTAAAATTGAGGATCAGTTAGACATTTCTTTACACTACCATACTCTGTAACAAGAGCTGGCGTTGTCAAAGCCAAATTAATTTCCCACTCTCCACGCTTTTCCCCTTATGGTTGTCATAGTTACGGCACTATGGACTTTTTCCATACTCAGCTTTTACAACAATGCTTAAATACAAACGATTAAAATTGTTTTGCATGCAAACTATTATTCAATTGAAAAATCAACGCAAAAAATCACAATTCTTAGAAATTAGGGTTTTATTTATGTATGCCTAGATTTGTTAGAAAACGTATAGAAATAACTGATACATGAGGAGATAAATAAAAGCATAAACCTAATTCTATAAACATAAAATAAATGAAATGCCTCAACAGCAGCGCATAAAAAAAAAGAGTGGAGCTGTTTTCTTTCGTACGGTTTCCATGGAGACAAAGCAAAATTTCTGAACTTGAAGCCTGTTTTAAAGAAACAGAGTATAGTAGTAGGCCAACGTATGGAAGAATGAGACTGGTCTGAATTCTTTTTAAATACAGTTTTACAAGTCAGAGGGTGCATTGATGCACTTTAATAAAACAATAACTGTTTGGTTGATTATAAACAAAGATTCACAATGCCACTTGACTTCTTAACATTACAGACAAAAGCAGAGAAAATAGATTTGTGTCCTCAATCACCCTCTGTATTCGTCTGATCTACCATCGTGTCACTATTTTTTGCTCCCCAAATTGAAAACTGCTTTTTCAAAAATATTCCAGCCATTCAAGCAGCTATGACACAGGTGCCAAAATTAAATTTGCAAAGTCTATAAATTAGCTGATTGTTCAAAACATTGCATCTAGTTTGATTGAATCTTATTTTTAATAAATATTAGCTTTGAAACATATTACCACACTTATTTCATTCAATCACTAAACAATGCAGTCATCTTTATATCACCTGAGTATCACTTGTTCATGTATTACTCTGAAATTAAATATTTGACTTACTCAGTGGAATGATATTTGCAATGGCAAAAATTTAAATTGTTTTTAAAATTAAATAAAAATTAGACTTTTTCCAGATTTTTTTTTTTTCAATAATATTTCAATAAATAAAAAATCTTGCATGTGCCTCCTTTTGGGAAACACAGCTTTAAACTCTGAATCCCGGATCCAGAGTTACATTTTTAGGTTTGCATTTAGTGAAAAAAGAAATTTTTGTGAAAAAAAGAATCATTTTTTGGGCATTTTCTTTTATATTTTTGTGAAAAAAGTCCTGTCATATCATATACAGCATATTTAGCTATCAAATTTAATCAAATTTCTTTTGTCTAAGGGAGGAATTATTTGGAAGCTGGAAGTGTTCTTACTGATGTTTTACTTTTTGACAAATTGAATGGGCAGCAAAGTGGACCCCCAATACACAATTTAATAGATACAGGAACTCTCTTTTATTTGTATTAGCTTGAAAAAAAATCATTTTGAAATTCACTAGTCACATACACACTAAAAGCATCTGTCGTTGGTTTTGCAGTTTCTGCTTTCTTTGAATAGTTACAATACTTACCCAATTACTATAAATATCAACATATATTTTGAAGAACCATTTTCATTAATGCTTTTATTACAACATAAATTATACTTAGAATTTTGAATATTTTTTTCACACGTGCAATTTTTTCTATTTCCTTGAGCCGGCACTTTGGGTGAAATATCTTTGTATATTCAAATTAGTTACATGAACTTAACAGTATTTCTATTAATTCTAACAATCAACTCTTATCTCTTCAAAATACAACTTTTTAATAACTAAAAAAAGACAATAAAAATACAGATGAATTAGAAATACTTTGAAAATTACTTACTCGAAATTTAAAGTTGGAGTTTCGTTTCAGATTGCTGCAGGCATAAAAGGTATCCTTTCCATTGTACGCATTTAAAAATCCATGAAGCTAAATAGAGACAATTGTTATTTGTGAAAATAATAACAACAACCTAAAAATTCAAAATGTAACTGAATTTCTAAAAAAACTTAGATTTTCAACTTTTTGACATGCATTTTTTTTAGTTACTGATTCACCCTTATACTTAAAAAATTACTTTTTTACAATTAAACTATACCAATGGCTAACATAAAAGCATCTTACAAGCAGTGAATAAAAAAATATAGAAGCTGGTAAATACTGAAATATTCATTGCTTACAGTTGTTTCGTCATCCATCTGTAAAGTATAACTGTCGTCATTAGGTCTTGATTCCCATTCAAGGCTTAGTTTATTAATAAAAGCTTCTTTCAAAACAGGTGGAAGAGGTTGACTAGGAGTAGATCCACTTGTAGAGAAACAGCTTATTTCACTATAATCACTTTTGGAGCAAAGGAGAAGAAAAAAAGTGACATTTTCGTTAAAAATATGAAAAATATTCCACCATTTTCACAAGAAAATTTACATCAATAAGATTTTTAAAGTAAAAATTTAAAAAATTTAGTCAAAAAAATTTTTAAGCATCAACAAAAGATTGCAATCTCTAAAGTTTAGGTAAGTACTTTAGCAATGAAGAATGCTGCAAAAAATCTGATCAACTATTAATTTCTACATTATTTCCAGTTATTTACTGTGCTGAAACAGAACAGATTCAAATAACTGTTTTAGGTATTCACTGAAAAACACTCAAAAGTTAAATTTTCAAAAAATGGACATTTGAATAGTACCAATTACAAAATACATTTGCATCTGTATGTAACAAAAAATATTAATTTCAGTGAGTACCTTTTCCCAATTTCATTAACCGCAGCTAATCGAAATCGATACAAAGTAGAGATCTTTAACTTCACAGCTTTATACTGTTTTTGTAGGCCACTAAAGCATTCCACAAATTCATCTGAGCCAGTGCCCTATAAACATACCATACACAATTGTTTTCAGTAATGAAACAAATTTGCATATTATATACATAATAATCAGAACAAGAGGTTTATGAATTAAAATGAGTTGCTAGAAAGGTTGACATCTTCATTTTTAAACAAATTCAAATCACATTTTTGCAATCGAGATTGAAATAGAAAGCTTTCAGAGAAACAAAAAATGGGGGGGGGGGGGCAGTTTTCAGAGAATAATAAAACTTCATACAATCAGATCAGCCTGTAAACAGGACATTCCCCATTCCATGTCATTGGTCGAACAGTAATTTCTATTTTGCATCAGTTTAAATTACTATAAAGCTGTTACGAGCAGCACACACTAAAAATCAAAAGAAATACAACTACTGAAAAATAAAGATGGGTGTTCTTACCTCATCATACTCCAGGATATAGGAGAGAATCTTAGCACCATTATCAGCAACTGCCTGAAAATTATGAAAGATACTTTGAAACAATCAAACAAATAAAATATTCATAAAACTTGTAAGGACATAAATTGAAAGTAAAACGTACATTCCATTTTAAAGTAATTGTTGTTTTAGTCCTACTGACTAACTTTGGAGGCTGTGGAATATCTGGCTCACAACATAGCGTTTTAAATGCTGCATCTATGAAAAAAAAGAAAAACATCAATGCACATGCAATGTTTTTGAAAAAGACAAAAAAAGTTTACATTAACAGAAATTATGAACTAAATTGTTAAGTAAAAAAAAAATAAATACTTACAGGGGAAAGAAGTATTTTTAAGTATAATTAGTTTAACAAAAGCACAGACAAGAAAAGTTTGAATAACTGTAATAACACAATGTAATGCATCATATTTATAAAAAAAATTGTGCTTACTTTCAGAAGGTGTTCCAGTAATTCCATTTAGATCCGCTTGAACCCTATAAAAAACAAAAGTTAAACAAATAAGAAAATTTGAAATGAAAAATACAAATATAGTTTACATTTATTTTTTAATGAATAAAATGCATGGCATTTTTAAATCAGTTCCAGAAGGCATTCTTAATTTTATTCAACATGAAATAAATTCAGTTAGCGAACAAAATTAGTATATTGGTAGCGTATACCCATCCACAAATGATTATATATCAAGGACAGGACTATGCTTATTATATCTTTTATAAGTATTTAATTATAGTTTTAGCCCATTAAATTAAAATGACCTTGGACACATTTTTTTATATAAGATGATAATAAAAAGCATGTTATTACTCCATTACTTAGCCATGAATAAAAGGTTTAATTTTTCTTTGAAATTGCTGTATGTTTTATTATTTTTCATACAGATTTCGATTTTATACAAACATGTGTTTTCTTGCGTTCTGATATCTCAGATAAGCATAAAATTACTTACGGTAGAAAACAAATTATAATTTCTAGTACTACCTGGGATAATCTTGTAACATAAGTGACAAAAAATTGTAACAAGATGCATAAATATTTCCTTGGGGAGTGCGATTCTTCTTGACATTACTTTAATAAAAGCTATGCTTCACATTAAACAAGTACATTGGTTTAACTATAGCAAAATATTGAATTATATAACTTACCAAGCAAAATAAGAAGTAGCAGGTTTCAAATCATTGACAACATGCTCCAAATCTTTACCACTAGAAATTAAGACATCAAAAATGTTCAACATGAAAGCTATTTGTTAAAGCATCAGAACATTTCCCCCCTTTTTATTTAGACATTGGAAAAAAGAATTTGATTTTATGCTACAAATTTAGTAAATGATTAAAAAGGATAGCAAGTTTTCCAAAACCAAGTTACGAGATAAGTTAACATTTTAAGACACAAAAAGTTCAAATTAAGGTTTTAAAAAAAGTATTATACATGAGGTGAAAAGTAGCTACAGTCCCTGTCAATAATAAAATCACTAGATTATAAAATCAGCCGCTTTATGACCTCAAATCTGAAAGAATAGAATCATCACTATATCAAAACATGTTAAAACCATCCTTTAAGAAAACCATTAGTGATGTTTTATAAAATCAAGTTTTCGGTTAAAAAGGGGGGGGGGGGAGGAAACACGCTTTTGTTGTCTGAATAAAACCAGAACTTTCTTTCTCCTCACGATTTGAAAGAAGTTAGCACTAAGATAACAGATTCCACACAACCAAAAGAAACAACGCTGTAGGTGCGGATAGCACATCTTGGGGGGTTGGATTAATTTCTTTTTTATTTTGTTTAAACTTTAAAAAACCTTTTCTTTTTGTAATTTTATATGTGCCAGTTTTTAAAATCAGCTGCCTAGTCGAAATCAAATATCCTAGGAACAAATGTGATATTAATAAGCGGCGGGCACTGTACTAGCAAGATAATAAACCACAGAAGTTAATATTAATTTTTCATGCACAAAAATCCTTCCAGATTGTTTTGGTTATCTTACAATTCAACTGTTATCAAAATCAGACAAAAGGTTACTTTTTGTGTTTTTTCAGAAGTTATTTTTTATGTCATTGATGAATACATAGTATCATGCTGGATGTCAAATTTGAATCTCTCTATTAATATTTCAACCAAATAAATTTTTTAACAGGACTGTGGTGTAGCATTTAACAAATAAATTGATTTTTACAATAACAATTTTCATAAAATTTTGCACTTTTAGGTGATTAATCTACAGCTTACATAACTAAAATTGTTTACATGAATAGCTTAAAATTTTAAACATACCTATAGACAGTCTTATGCTTATCATCTTTAACTTTATCACTAATTAGTAAAGCATACTGCAATTCAGATTCTTGAAAGTCGTTTTTTGATTCAAGATTCAAGCTGACTGGTTTCCATTTTAACAAGGCACTTGTTGCAGTTATATCTGAGATCTAAAAAATACTAGACTATTAGCCAAAAAAAAAAAAAAGAAGGGCAAAATAAAATCAAATTTCAAAGAAGTCGAAAGAAAATGTGTAAAGAATGAGTTTTTTTACTTCAACTTTAGTTCTTTTTGTTTCTGTCTCTTTCAATAACAATAAAATGCTTCAGTGTTAAAACATTAATTACATTATTTCATGTTTTAATGCTGCATTAAAACTAAAATTTAAAAAAACAATTTATTAGTTTATAATTCGAGCCCAGTATATGTGCGGTAAAAAATCCTTAAAAAAAAAGCATGCAAATATATACTGAAAATACCAAAATAGGCAGTAAAAATATAAAGGCATGGGATTTTTCTTGCTACCAAGGTTATAAATGTATATTAAAAGTTATTCATAGAAAATGGTAAATAGTTTAAATACTTTCATTGAAAGAAATCACAATGATGTCTTTCAATTTTTTCTCTGGATCTAAATAACTTGTTCTACATTTAAAATCGCTCTTAACCAAAAATTTATGAATGCACTTGCATTCATATTTTTATGGTTAAGAACGATTATTTATTATAAAATTAAATAAATATACACACAGACCATATCCCAAGAGAGCAAATTAGCATTGAAACAAGAATAGTTATGAGAAAAAAAATCTAGTAAAATATTTCAAATTTGTCATAGCTTTAAAGGACTAGAAAAGAAATTATTTCAGTAGAAAACCTCCATATTAAGTCTATATAAAAAGTAAAAATACATAAAAAATTTCAGGAAAGGTGAAAAAGATATAAACAGTGTGAAAGCTATTGTAATCTACTGCTGCAACAATAATACTTTTACCGTTGCAACTATCAGGGCTTGCAGTAGACTTTTTCAACATTTTAGGGGAATTTTAGGAATATTTTGACAAAATTTTAAGAAAATTTTAGAGGTAATTTACGATTTTGTTTGACTACGAATAGGTCATTAACAGTCGTACATGACAAATGAAAGTGTAATTTATTTATTATAGCATAAATTACAACCTTCAAATGCATCCACAAAAAATGTCAAAACAAAAAAGAAATAATGTTTTATATGTTATTATAACGTGTTCAAAAGCCAAACGGTACTTAAACTTGCAGACGTGTTTTCAAATTTTTCCATTTGAAAGAAAGGCTATCCAACTTTTTACAGTTGACCAGCTTCTACAGATATTCTGTTCAACAATTACCTCCCTAATGTTTTAACTTCAGCAGCTTTCTACAGGTGTCTTTAAATGCTATTTCACTAGACCCAGAGATAATATTCATTCTTTAAACTCATTAATATTTTTGTTTTTTTCCACAAATCTGCAAAAATTTATTTTATTTTATTTTTACTTTTCTAATAAATTTATTTTCAAGTTTATTCTTTGCCATTTTCTTTTTATCTAGTAAAACAGCAGTGCCCAAAAAACAGTTCGTGAAGTTAATCCGTGTTATGTTCAATATTACGAATCATAAACCATCTTGCATCACCAAACAATTTTTAGTTAGTAATTTTCTTTTCCCCCCACGTTGAATATAATGTAAAAAAACCAAAAAAAATTGATTTTCCAATGCCGAACAACTTTAGAAAATCTTAATATGTAAAATGTTCTGCATACCGTCGGCCCCGTAATTGGGTAACAGATAAACGAATACCTCGCTATACGAATAAAACATTCCAGAACCGATGCTATAGACACAATGTTAAAGATCCCCGCTTAATCGAATAATATTTCTTGGAACCGACTGTTTTCGTTCAAGTGGAGCCAAAAGTATATCATGCCACAGATTTATAAATTCCATTAGCTGAGCTAAATGCACTTTGATTTCAAAGTTTTAAGATTATCCCCCCTAAAAAAAAATTTTAAAAAAACCACCCGGCTTGTTACTATTTTTCGTCCGTTTCTTAATTGAGTCATTCCATGTCAAGTGGACTAGTGGTCCCCACCCGACCATCTCCGATTTGGATCAAATTTTACAGAGGTATAGACATGCCTATGAAACTAACCTGTGCAAATTTTTAGCTTCCAAGATCCAAATCTGGAGGAGCTAGGATCCCGCAAAAAAATGTGGCCCAAAATGGCGGATGAACTTCATGAAACAAGTTGCAATGTTTAGGTCAAGGTTGCAGAAAATTTTATCACAGTGGAAGCCTAATTTTTTTTGGAGCTTAAAGTACTTTTGGTTGTCAACACTCGCCAGTATATTCTTTGAGATTGCGCTTATTAGATTTTGTGTAGCACGTGCCTAAACTTGCGAAAAAACGCGGTGGGCAATTTTTTTCCTGGATTTCAGGTGGTCATAAATTTTTAACGAAAAAACTTCAAAGGTTTATACTTCGTAGTTTTATTGTCCAAATACTTGTTTTTAATGTTTTACAGCTACAGAGCTTAAATATTGTATTTGTAAAAGATATTGGCACCCTAAGTATCGATGAAAACGCTTCTTTTGAAAAATCGCCTGTTTTCAACTCACTATATCTCAGGTTTGTCACCTAAGACCATTTTTTCTTTGGCACCATTAGAAAGAACATATTTTTTCCTATCGAAATGAGTTTTTTTTTCGATGGTGTTCTTTCGAATAAGGAAGAAAAAATTAGCTTGAAATACTGTCTGTTATGAAGAATTGGCATAATTAGGTTAAGACTGCAGAAAATTTTATCACACTGGGGGCCTAATATTTTTGGAGTTTAAAGTACTTTTAGTGGTCAATACTCTCCAGTATTTTTTGTGAGATTGAGCTAATTAAATTTTGTGTACCACGCATGTTAACTTGCAAAAAAACGCGTTAGGCAATTTTTTTTTTTGGATTCATAAATTTTTAACCAAACAAATTCAAAGGTTCATGTTTCGTAGTTCTATTGTCCAAATACTTGGTTTTAATATTTTACAGCTGCAGAGCTTAAATATTGATTTTGTAAGAGATATGTTGTCAAAAGTGTCTATCAAAATCATTTTAATGAAAAATCGCCTGTTTTCAACTCACTGTATCTCAAGTTTGTCACCTTCCACTGTTTTTTTGTTGGCACCATTAGAAAGAACAGATTTTTTCCTATTGAAATGAGTTTTTTTTTCGATGGTGTTCTTTCGAATAAGGAAGAAAAAAAATAGCTCAAAGTATTGTCAGTTATGAAGAATTGGCATAATTAGGCTAAGACTGCAGAAAATTTTATTATACCAAAAGTTCGAACTTTTAACAACTTAAAGTATATTTAGTTGTTTATATAAATACTCTGATAAGAAAAAATCTGTTATTTACAGTAGTACTAACGAAAAGATGATGGAAGGTGACAAACCTGAGTTACAGTTCATTGAAATCAAGCTATTTTTCAAACAGGAATTGCCAATAATTTTCATGTATGCTAGACAAAAGCTAATGAGCTGGAAACCACATAATTATTAGAATCTATTAACAACTAAATGTACTTTAAGTTGTTAAAAATTCGAACTTCTATTATAATAAAATATTCTGCAGTCTTAGCCTAATTATGCCAATTCTTCACAACCGACAAAACTTCCAGCTTTTTTTTTCCTCCTTATTCGAAAGAACACCATCGAAAAAAAAACTCATTTCGATAGGTAAAAATCTGTTCTTTCTAATGGTGCCAACGAAAAAACGGTTGAAGGTGACAAACTTGAGATACAGTGAGTTGAAAACAGGCGATTTTTCATTAAAATAATTTTGATAGACACTTTTGACAACAATATCTCTTACAAAATCAATATTTAAGCTCTGCAGCTGTAAAATATTAAAAACAAGTATTTGGACAATTGAACTACGAAATATGAACCTTTGAATTTGTTTGGTTAAAAATTTATGAATCCAGGAAAAAGATTGCCCACCGCGTTTTTTCGTAAGTTGACATGCATGCTACACAAAGTTTAATAAGCTCAATCTCACAAAAAATACTGGAGAGTATTGGCAACTAAAAGTACTTTAAATACCAAAAATATTAGTCCCCCAGTGTGATAAAATTTTCTGCAGTCTTAACCTAATTATGCCAATTCTTCATAACAGATAGTATTTCAAGCTAATTTTTTTATCCTTATTCGAAAGAACACCATCGAAAAAAAAACTCATTTCGATAGGAAAAAATCTATTCTTTCTAGTGGTGCCAAAGAAAAAATGGTCTTAGGTGACAAACCTGAGATATAGGGAGTTAAAAACAGGCGATTTTTCAAAAGAAGCGTTTTCATCGACACTTAGGGTGCCAATATCTTTTACAAATACAATATTTAAGCTCTGTAGCTGTAAAACATTAAAAACAAGTATTTGGACAATAAAACTACGAAGTATAAACCTTTGAAGTTTTTTGGTTAAAAATTTATGACACCGTGAAATCCAGGAAAAAAATTGCCCACCGCGTTTTTTCGCAAGTTTAGGCACATGCTACACAAAATCTAATAAGCGCAATCTCAAAGAATATACTGGAGAGTGTTGACAACCAAAAGTACTTTAAGCTCCAAAAAACATTAGGCTTCCACTGTGATAAAATTTTCTGCAACCTTGACCTAAACATTGCAACTTGTTTCACGAAGTTCATCCGCCATTTTGGGCCACATTTTTTGCGGAATCCTAGCTCCTCCAGATTTGGATCTTGAAAGCTAAAAATTTGCACAGGTTAGTTTCATAGGCATGTCTACACCTCCGTAAAATCAAATCCAAATCGGAGATGGTCGAGTGGGGACGATTTGAAAAATTGGTCCAGTTGACGTGGAATGACTCAATTACCAGAAAAGTTTTTTTGCATAAAGTTCTTCAGACATACAACAATCTTTTGATTTGAAACTAGTACTGTAATATCTATGAATCGTCAAAAGCCCATGTGTTTGCTTTTCTACTTTGCCTTCCTTTCTCCTCAGAGTATTGTGATATTTGAAGAAGCGTAAACATTTCTGAATATCAAATTAAGCTGAGGCTACAATTTTATGTATGCTACCTTAAACTCTAAATAAATAACACATGATAAGTTAATGCATTTTTAAAAGCAGAAAAAGTATGCAAATGATAAAAAAAAACTGTTAAGCAAAACTTTTAAAGAACTGTAGGAATAATTAATAATTATAATTGGCATAATAACCCTGATTTTGAATAGAAAACGAAAGTAAGGAAAAGGAATTAAAGGCTTAGTACAAGTCACATCTTTTTATAACAGTTGACTAAATTTACTAGATCTGTTGGATTCCTTGATTCCTGAATTCTAATGCTGTCCCAAACATCCTTACCAACATTTTAAATCTATTTAATTTTTCCAAAAAATTTTGAGCCAAAAATATAACTTGATAGAAACTAATGCTACTTTTTAAGAATGCTCATGGTTTGAACTGATTTAGATGCAATAAGAATGACATTTTTGAATTATTTGACATTGGATGATGAGCCTACAAATAATCTATGAACAAAAGAAAATTAAACAAGGTTCAAACGAATGGGAAGAATAAAATTATCGATGTCCAAGCGGTGAATTTACACAGTAAACTAAAATGAGCGAGTTTTATAGAAGCGGATGCAAACAGATTGCGAAATTCGCAAATAATCGAGCTTAGGCGCATAAGAAACAGCTCAAAGTCGAAAAATTGCACAGGCAGGTTATGTTTTACTCAGGTAGAGTGGTGAAACAGCTGTTTCCAAGATTAAATAGTTCGTTTTTAAGAGGAAGAATTTTAAGTCTTTCCCTAGATTAAAAATAGTGTGAAGAATGAGTTTTTAACGAAATATTTCGTAAAATATCTGTTTATCACATTAAATACGTAGTTAAAAGTTCGCCTTTAGCTATAAAATACTTTCAGAAAGGTATTTTAAATTCCCTAAAGAGCTCCTGTAAATTTTTTAGGAATGCCACAAAATTTTAGTACAATTTTAGGAGGTCTGAATTTTTTTAGGAATTTTAGTGGGAATGCGAGCTCTGAACTATAATAAACAAAATGAATACATACTGAAAAATAAAATGCAATCATAACATAAATCTGAAGTGTTTGGCATAAACTCCCTTCCCCCTAAACACACATTTTAAGCATTCCTTAAAAACAATTTTCAATGAAGAGAGCTAGAGAGCCTACTTACACAAGGAGCTTCTATTGATGACAATGCTTTAAGTAATTGTGCTTCTAGAAAAAAGAATTAAAAATATTACATTAACAGTTGCAGATAAAGACTACATTACTAATGATGTATAAAATTAAATCTTTTCAAAAATAGTAAGAATAAACAAATGAACACATCAGTAGTTTGTTTTTAAAACAATTTTGAAGATTTTCTCAATAAGAAAATGAGAAAAAAATTACAAATAATTTGAAAATTTTACTCTACTCCAGATTTCTAACATATTCATACAGGATTTTAGGGTTTTACTTTTTTATACAGTTGTACATAAGTAATAAAAAATTACATTTTTTATTGAATAAGACACCTCTTTGCAAAACAAAAATAGATTTTCTTTATTCGTAGGGGAATAAACATTAAGCGCAAAATGCTTAGTATTTATGCCCCCCCCCCCCCCGCCCCGTTTTTCCATTTTATTAACTTCTTTTGTGCCATGGTTTTTAAGCAGTCAAGAAGCTTTCAAAAGGTATGAAAGTCACGATATTCAATATTAAAAAAGGAAAATTGAACTGAAAAATGTAAATGAATGAAAAATATCAATGAATTATGAAAATAACAAACAAAATAAGTTGGTTTTACAAAGCATATACATTAAAATAACTTCCACCTTTCAAATGCTTGAAAAAATCTCAGGAGGCAAAAAGATTGAAATCTAAAACAGCAAATGCTATTTTAGTCAAATCATATCTTCATGTTCGAATACCTTCCGTATTAGAAAGCATAGCCATCTCAGCAAAAGAGAGAACTGTTTCTGGCACAGAATTGGTACTATTGCGTTCTAGTAGTAGAGAAAAAAATTCAATAAAGCAAGTTTTTCTTTTTTTAAATATGGAATAGTGTTTTTAGAATTTTACATGCTGTAAAAACTTTACCAGATTCGGACATTTTGCTTTCAGATGCATTATTAACATTGTTCAATCTTTCTGGAGATCTTTCCGCAGTGCCTGAAATCAAAAGAGCAAATGTAAAAAATTTGAAACAATTAAATAAACCTAGATTATGATACACCTGTTGTTATACAACTATTCGGGTGTTTGTTTACATTAAGCTGTACAAAAGAGAATAAGTTGAAATCAAGAATAAGATGTAACTCCATGTGCTTACCATGACTGACAGAAGAGGAGTTTCCATCTTTATGCCGAGCTTCTAGTCTCTTTTTCAACTTGAAAAATTGCCTTTGAGTTCTTTCATCTTTAAATGCATTCAAATGTGAAGAGGATGAATCAGCTAATCCTTTTGAGAAAAACATATACAATTAGGAATATTTTTTAATGTTGGTAGCACTACATATTAAAATTTAATGGAATTAAAAGCCATATTTAAAGATTATTATAAATAAATATGCAAATACGTATTTATACAAATATGTATAGATATTTCAAGGCAGAAAAGAGCAACAACGTCAAATAATGACAACAGTTCCAGTAGAAAGGTTTTCAATTTGAAAAAAAAAAAAATAAGGAAAATTAACTTTTCTAACAATAACTTGAAATTATTGCAAAATTAGTCTTGTTTTTAGCAGATGACGAATATGTGTGTAGAATTCAGCAGACTTTTTGCAACTGAACACACAAAAATCCCAAAAGCACTCTGAGAGTGAACAATCTTGGATGTTTTAAAAGTCATAAAAATACAAAATTTGTAAGCAGTAGTTAAACAGGGTTCTTAAGCTACAAACTGTTGGAAAAATGAAGAAAAACTGAAAGTTTAAATGCTGATGATGAAGAATTGTCAAAAATTGATTAAAATGTATGCAACAACTATAAAAATATAAATTTTGTGTTTGGAATCATTAATTCTGCTATTAAATTCAAAATTTTAACAAAGAAAACTAATAATTGAACTTTTTACTCACTATAGATACTTATACTTCATTAGCTTAACAGACGCTATTTTAAGCATACAAACTACAAGTATGACATTAATTTTAAGTTCAATCCGTCAATTACATAACAAAAAATAAAGATGTATTCTATCTAAAGTCACAATATTGGTTTATATTTTTTAGAAATAAATAAATAAAGTAAATAATTACAAACATCTTAGGATATTTTGAGTAAGTATTAAATTTTTGACTTAGTTAAAAGGTGGGCAATCATCGATGAAATGTAAAATATAACTTGTGCCACTTTTTTATTATGCTGAAATAACTAGAGTGGGATGTCCGAACATAATTAAGATGCCAGAGCACTGCAACTGTGAATAATTAGACACAAACAAACAGGGGTGCCCACAGGGGGGGGGGAGATTATGGTGCAACTTGCGCCATCAAAATTTTGGGGGGGGGATTTTTTAAACTAATTTATTTGTTTATTAAAATTATTTATTAATTTATTTTTTTAATTTAAATTATAAACGCTTTTTGTAATAAAAATTATTTATTGATTTTTTAATTTTTTTTAATTTTATTTCTTTATTATTATTTTTTATTTATTTATTTTTTTGTATGCGTGTGTGTGTGTGTGCTTGGAATGCTTGGAAGGGAAAAAAAGCAATTCTACTCTGCGCATAATTCGAACTTTTAAAAAATTAATAATATTTTTTTAAAATAATGGTTAAAATTTTAAAAAATAAATAAAATAAAAAAGAGGGGTAAAAATAAAAATAAACAACACAAGAGGGTAGTGAAAAATTTGGGGGGGGGGGATGGGCACCCCTGCTCTTCAATGCAAAAAACTACTGCTTACAAAACAGAATTCTTTACAAACGTTTTCCTAAAAATTGTTTTTGACATGATTATCTTTCATGGCAATTTAAAGAAATTAAAATTAAAAGAAAAAGAGGAAGTATTACCAGAATTAGCTGCATGACCGTTTGTTTGATGCAGTTGCATTGGATCAATAGACCCATGCAGCCCTTGAGCTCCTAAACCTGGTTGCATGTGTGGAGGAAACTGAGCATGAACAGAAAACGATGGATGAGGGTACAAATAGAAAGGTGCACTGCCACTGATTGGAGATGTTACATTTCCACTTGTATTTCCATTCTAAAAGAGGTAAAATTTCAGACTTAATAAATATAAACTGGAAAGAACAAATACCAACAAATAACACACATGCAAAATGTTATCAGATTTTCTACTACTTCTCAATAAATCACCATGCACCCACACACACACATTTAAGTACTTAATAAGTTATGGGTCACTTGGCTTGAAAATCTAAAAATTATGCTTACACTGTCATTATGCTTGCTCCTCCATTTCTAATTTTACTTTTCTTTTTAATGTTTATTTATGACTAAATTGAGCTGATTATTTTGTGTTTATGCAAGTTGGTTTGGTACATTCATTTATTGAGAGTTCTCACGATATTTATTAGCTCTTTTTTCATTTGGTGGGTTATTTTTGGTTTTAATAAAAACTTATTCTTGTTTTGTGTTTTTTTTTTTTTTTTGCTTAAATAAAAGTTCATTACAAAGATAAAATAATACATGGTTTCACCAAATAAGCAGTTTCCAAAGAACTGTAACTAAACACAGTGACAAAAAATGAAAATAATAATCGACAAGCTTAAAATAGCACCGACTTTCCTACAACCAGAAAAGTACATCTTTTTATTAGTCCTTGTTTTTTGGATTTGTTCATAATATTGGTCAGAGCAAATTGAGTATTCTTAACTATTCTAATTAAAAATTATCCCCTAAAATTTATTCAGGTCATTCCAGTGAAAATGGTACAAATCATGTCTGAAACTGTTTAGTTAAGTTTGTCAATTTAAATAATTTCCGCCAACAAATCATATATATTTTTACTGAGTCTCCATTTATTTGTGTATATTGAAGTGTAAATGGCTACTCATTTTTGAAAGGATTTAAATATTTTGATCACTTTGTGTAATAGAGTGGACAAATAAGCCTTTGAAAATATCTCTATAATTATAAAGAAAAGTTTGAATAACAGAAGAAGCATAAAGTGGAATAAACAGCGTAAAACTGTAAGTCTGTCTGCAATTACAAGAAAAAATATATTTTTTTTTCATCATTAATACAACTATAACAGAGTGGGCATCCAACAGTTTAAATTAACTATCAAAAGAAAAGAATTAGGCTCACCCTGGTTGTTGACTTCATAATTCAATGTAGCAAGCGAATCATGGCAATTACACAACTTATATTTTTAAAAATACAAATCAGATTGAATGCAATTGTTAATTTATTGCCAAAAGTCTTGTAACAGAGAGGAAAATTCGAAACATAGACAATGTAGGGACATGGATAAATAATAGTTTTTTGGGGAATTTTTCTTCATTTTCGTAATAATCCGCAGAAATGGTATCAGAAGCATCGTTTGCAATGCAGTGTAATTTATTTTGTTGTTACATTTCAGCTTAATCTTAAATCACCTTTTAAATTCTAGTAATTTGAAGCTGGGACACGTCATTTTGTCCTTCTTCTGGCATTTTTTTTTCTTTTATAAATGGATTATACCGAAAACAATTGATACTTGATTACACAAAATTAAATGCAGAACCAATAAAAAAACTTAATGGGTGGTAGTAATTAAAATTGATTAAAAAAAAAATCCAAAATCTCGGGACCGATTTGTACCATTTTTGCTGGAATGACCCATACCCAATAAGTCAATACAAAGTTCAAAAATTCAAACTTGTCAGGAATTCAGGCATTCTAGTTTATTGAAAACTGTTGTTTTAAATAATTTTGAAATCCTACAAACCAAACTAGCTGTGAAAATAAAGACTTATATTGGCCAAACACATGCTAAGATTACTATTTTTACATTGAGTTATCTTCAAAATTCAGAGATTTGGACTTTCAAAGTTTAGTGGAACTGAGCTTATGGAAATCTGAGATCATTTAAACATAATGCATAAATTTAACTATTGTTCATAATTATAAGTGTTAGAAATAAAAATTTAAGCTTAAGTGTTACTATAACAGCTATAACAAGTTTTTTAGCTATGAAAATAAAATTTCTAGGTGCTATTTTTAATATATCAAACATACATGATATAACGATTTAATTCTATTGAATAAAAGTAATTCATATATGTACTTTAAAAACTAAAAAGTAAAAGTTGAAAAAGCACTTTAGTTTAATCTTTTACATTAACTGCAGGTTTTAATAGCAACGAGGTAGAGAAATTAGATTCAGCGCAAAATTTTAGGTCTAAAATTCAGCACCTAGGTTTGAAAATACGGGCATTAAAAGTCAAATATATCTTGCAAAATTTGCATTAACAGCTTATTTTTAGTGGACAAAATTGTGATCACAAACACAGGCTATTTTCTTATACATCCATGAAGATTAAACACTTCCGATATTAAATATGTTCATTGAATTTTTTTTTCAATTTCCTTGATAAAAAGAAAGGCTTAAAAAAAAGCACTATATTAAAAAATCGTCAATTTTACCAAAAAATGCAAAAATGACATCCATGAATTGAATGAGTTTTCCAAAAAAAAAAAAAAAAATACAAAATTAAATGTATCATTTGACATTCAACAAATTACAAGTAAATTTTTAACTACACGTTGTGCAGCTAAATGGTTCAAGCAATAAACAATTATTAGCTGTTACATTTACAGGTTTCTAAAGATTTTTCACATGCTTCTCGATTGTAAGCTAGCACAATTTCAGCGTCTATGAAATTAAAAGTCTGCTAGAATTTTAAAAAGAATATATGTATAAAATCCTACCTCTAAAACTTTAATAGTACTCTTAAAAGAGAAAGAAATTCTGTGCCATAATATTTTGTAATAAATTTATATTCCTTTAAACATATGACAAACCTGCATACAAACAATTTCAAAACTATTCACCTGCCTAGAGTAATAGTTTTTTCTTAAAGGTTGAAATTAAAAAAATAGAAAAAAAAAAGAAAGAAAAAAAATCATTGAAAAGAGCAAGCAGCACTCACATCAAATATTAACCTAAAAATATTAAAAATATTTTACTGACAAATTTTAAGATTTTTCAGAGCGGTTTTTTTTTACAGAGAAAGAATCGTTTTCGCTATAAAGCACTACTAGACAGAATAATCAAATGCAAAAAAAGAAAAAAAAAACGAAAGTGAATGAGAAATTTAACACAACAACAGTTTCATCATTAAATCTCAGATTCTTAGAAACTTTAATCAGCTTACAGCTCTATTTATCTGTGCATATAAATTTCGAGAAAAGGTAGTTCAGCTTCCAAATGGAACGAAGGAAACGCGTTTCGAATAAATGAGGTAATCCTATGCGCTGGAATACAGCACGCGTTGATTTTGCATCAAATATTTTTCTTTTATTCAAAACTGAGTAGATGCAACTAATAAGCAGATTTTAATTATGAAACGTGGATTGATCGCTGAAAAATCATCACATTACGTGTATTTATTTATCAACTCAGCTGTCATGAAAAAAACGAGAAGAGTTGAGTTGTTTGAAGCAAATTCGCCGCATGAACTCGCGATTCCTCCATGAAATCTTCAGCTTTCTAATTTGTGAAACGAACATGACATTTTGTGAATCAAATGATTCTTTCAAGTGGGAAAACTAATATAAAACAATTTTTTCTTTTGATGGTAGAGAAAAAAAGCAAATCACAAAAAATAAGATTACAATTTCCCTTATCTCCAATGGCACACCATTGTTGTCTAGTGTCCCCATCAAACTTACGGGGTAGCATTCCGATTCTACCAAAAAAACACGAATCCAGAGTTGGGAGTTCCCCCTCTTAGGGAAGGGGGGGGGGTCTTGACCTCCATTTAAGGGACAAAGGCAGCCAACAGCCGGTTAGGGACATAGTTCGAAAAACCTCCATACATTCCTAATTCCTATTTGGCACGATGCCACTCTCCCTTCCCTTCTTCCTTTGATATTGACCCTTCTAGAGGTAAAAAGTTACATCAACCTTAAAATTATTTGCCAAAACAATAGTAAAATCAATAGAGCCGCAGTTGCAGTAAAGTGGGCCGTGGTGGCCGATCGGTAAGGCATCGGACTCGTGTCCGGAGGGACCCGGGTTCGAAACCCAGCCGATCAAAGATCCACCGCCTTGATTAATGGTGGCTGGGAGGCGTTAAAAATGTCGTGGTCACAAAGTCCTCCAAGTGAAACGATACCTCTGGGGGTGCTGGGCCCTAGGGTTTGCTCGACCCTAGGTTCTGGTTCAAAATTAAGAACAGAGCGCTCTTCAGGGCCCTATCCCGGTTAAACCACGAAGCTGTGGTAGGTACGGGGGACCCTGGAGACCCAGGTAGCACATCATACCGATCGACGTAGAAAAATGTGCAAAAAAAATATAGAACTAGATTGTTTTCCGATGTCGATCTTCCGGAAAACGTAACATTTCTGATATATGGTTCTATATAGTTTCTGAATATAGATCTGGATTGTTTTCCGATG